>JASDQU010188102.1:0-20442 GCA_032191745.1 Picea mariana
TACAATCTAGGAGTGACTTCTGATGCCAACATTTCTGGCACCGTTGCCGGGGACGAAGTTGAAAATTTTCCCTGGGATTGAACGACAATGAGCCTCTGATTCTGAAGGTGCATCAGGCATCAGAGCCCTACAAGATTGCTACTGTGCACCTGGCGACTCCATCATGATGACTCCACTGTGGCAAACTTGTTGTTTTAGTTGTGGCTTCCAGAGGTAGACACACGTGGTTCCATCCACAACTGCCTCTAGCTACACCTGAAGTTGATCCATAGGTGATTTTCAGAAAAGGAAAGGCCTCTGAAGGAGAAACTTCCACCGCCGAACCAGGTAATTTGCCATCTCCTTCTATAGGAACTCCATTTTCTTCTTCTCAACTTCCTAGTAGACCTTTTTCTGAAGTTTCTCGTTTCCTGAATTTTGGGAGTGTTCCTGCTGAGTTCTCCCCTCCTGGTCTGGGACTAGAGAGAGAAATCCTTGTCACTCCCCTCTCCCCTGAAGTTGTACCTTGGCATAGACCTAGGACCATAGAAGATTTCCCCACCCCTAGCTTTACCACCCCTCCTCTTATTACTGTTGCTACTACTGCACAGAGAGAAGCATCTGCTGACTCAAGCCCCTTAGCCTTCTCTCTGAATCCCCCATTGTTTTCCCGTCCACCTGTAAGCTCATTTCCAGTATCCCCTGTTCGAGCTCCTTCTCCTCTGAGTTCTCCTCCACCTAATATTCCTATGGCAGGAGCAAATCCCCCCATGACCAGAATGGAGGCTATAATAGCCGCTAGGTATGCTCCCCTTTTGTTACCTCAACCTCTCAATGCCCTTCCAGCAGATGGCTACCTTAAGCAGCTACCCAAGTTTACAAACGAAGGGGACATAGCTGCAGAAGAACACCTTGAAGCTTTTTACAATTTTACAGATGATCATGTTATCATGCATGCAGACGTATGGATGAGGATTTTCGTCCATAGCCTTGAAGGCGAGGCTAGAAAGTGGTTTAGGGCCCTGCCTCTTGGATCTATTGATGGGATTGAGGCTTTGGATAACGTCGTTTTGAGACAGTGGGGAGACAAAAAAAACTTCATGTATTACATGACAGAGTTTGGGTCTTTGAAGAGAAAGGAAGGAGAGTTTGTCTTTGACTTTTCCAAGAGATTCAATAAAATGTACAATAAGATCCCCACTGAAATAAAGCCCTCAAAGCCTCTACTAAGATCACTTATGCTAGCGCTTTTGAACCCGATTTCTGCCTTATGTTGAGGGAAAGGAGAGCCACTACTCTAGCTCACATGCAGGATGCAGCCGTGGAGGTAGAATCTAACATATTGGTTGTTGACCGACTCAGGAATAAGGCTGATAGAGACATATCTAGGAAGAGACCTGAAGCCTCCCCATCCAATTCCTCTCTCCTTCCATTTCATATTGACGAGGTAACTAAAATGCTAAAATCACTTTCGGCTAGAATGGAAAGGTGGGAGTTAGAAGGAAAGCCCATGTACAAAACCCCCCAAAATACTGATAACAAAGGCTTCAAGAGGCCTAGCAATAATGTGCCACAGGATTTGCCAAGGGAACAAAGGAGCAAAGACAAAGATGATCAGAGGATTCAAACCCCTCTCCAAAATAGCCTAGTTACTCATGAGGAAGGAGAAGAGATAGATGAGCTCGACCCCGAAATTCACTATATTGAAGACACTTCCCCTTTTCCCCATTTGACTCAATCTGCATATGAAGGATCACTTATGAACATTCAAGTCAATGAGTTGGGTAAAGGGGAAGAGACCAACAACACTCCTAACAGATATCATCTCAAGTCAAAGAAGAAAGAAGGAAATTTTGATAGCCATGATCATCCCCTCATAGCGGAAAAACCTTCTAAACCTCCTACAATCACTACTAAAGAAAAGAAAACTCAGAATACTTCGCCAACAGCCAAAGAACCTGTCTCTGAGGTAAGGGACGATCCTAAGCCTTTTCCCTCCTTTAGTTTTGAGCATGAAATTCAAAAGATTAGAATTCTCGTACCCCTCTCAGAGCTAGTTAAAAATGAAGATTTCAAAAGGTCCCTCTCCAAGCTGCTACAATCTGAGTCCCCCCAGCCTTCTACAGACTCAGTAAATCTTCAAGATGAAAATCTAGTAGTCGTCCTAGGTCCCATGGTAGAAGACAGAGATGATTTATCCCCTCCCTTCTACACATCTCTGAACATACATGATAAGGTGCTGCATAATTGCCTCATGGATTCAGAAGCTTCCCACAACCTTATGCCAAAAATAGTCATGGAAGAATTGGGACTGGAAGTGACAAAGTCTTATCACGATTTGTACTCTTTTGATTGAAGGAGGGTGCAATGCCTTGGAATCATCAAAGACTTGATAGCCTCTTTATTTCAACTGCCAATGAAGAGTGTGGTCATGGACGTTGTAGTAGTTGATGTTCCCCCCAAGTTCGGCATGCTGTTGTCAAGATCTTGGTTTAAAAAACTTGGAGGAACATTACAGATGGATCTCACATATGCCACCATTCCAGTCTTTGGAGGGGAACACAAGAGGATGTACAGAGAAGCCCAACTGGCCTACATTGTTAGTGACGAAGCAGAGCCCACTAATCACTCCATCTTTGCACTTGACACTGATTTGGGGTCTAGTTTATTGCAGATCACTGAGACTCCTGAAGCCCCTTTTCAAATTAGAAAGAAACCCATATTTAATCATGAGATACCTCCTCCAACCACCTCTATTTGGAAAATGTTCTTCGACAGAGCTTCTTCTAGTGAAGGCGCTGGCGTTGGATTGGTTCTTGTGTCCCCTTGGCAGGAAACCATATCCCTGTCATACAAGCTAGAATTTGAAGCTACCAATAATGTGGCAGAATATGAAGCTCTTGTTCTTGGTATGAGGGTTGCAAAAGAAATGGGAATTAAGTAGGTAGCAGTGTTCGGAGATGCTAAGTTGATAATCCAACAAGTCAGAAATGCTTATCGGGCTAAGCATCCTCGGCTCGAGAGTTACAAAAATGAAGTGTGGGACCTGATTGATAATTTCTTCTCCACTTTCAACATTTCTTTTATTCCAAGAGAGGAAAATACTTTGGCCGATTCCTTAGTTGTCTCAGCTAGTCTGTTCAAGATCCCTCTGCCGCCTAAGATCGAATATGAGGTCAAGATAAGATACAGGCCATCTGTTTCAGACAATATCAAGCATTGGAAGGTGTTCGAGGATGATCTTGAAATCAAAAAATTTCTTCAATCCGTCGATGAATTTTCTGCATTGCACATTGATCAGGATCCTGATCTCGAAAGTCACCCTCACCCTAAGGTATTTTTAAATAAAATTTCTAATCACCATAATATTCATTTGCCTAGCAATCACAATCCGAAGAGACTAGTCCCTTTAGAAAGACTGTTCGATGGGAATGATGTGGCAGTAAAGGGTAGGGTTCCAAATGGAGATGATGATACCGTGGAGTGCAACATTGACACACAGGAGGAGCCTAAGTTTGTCAAGTTTTCAAGCAGTTTGACCAAAGAACAGAGGGCCGAATATACCGATTTATTAAGAGAATTTGTTGATGTGTTTGCATGGACCTATGAAGACCTCAAGACATATGACACAGCTGTCATTGAACACAAGATCCCACTGAAGGGAGAGGCTAAGCCATTTAGGCAGAAGCTAAGACAGATAAATCCCATGTTGTTGCCTGTCATGGAGAGAGAAGTGAAAAAGTTGTTAGATGCCCAAATCATTGTCCCCTTGAGATATTCTGAGTGGGTAGCCAAATTGGTCCCGGTAAGGAAGAAAAGTGGAGAAATCAGGCTCTGCGTCGATTTCAGGAACCCGAACAGGAGCTCAAAGAAAGACAACTATCCCTTGCCCAACATGGAACATGTATTGCAGAGGGTAACTGGTGCATCTAGGATATCCATGATTGACAGTTTTTCTGGCTATAATCAGATATCAGTCATGCCCGAGGACAGAGAAAAAATAGCCTTCACCACTCCTTGGGGCACATTCATGTATGCCAAAATGTCTTTTGGATTAATGAATGCAGGAGCAACATTTCAGCAAGCCATGGACATAGCCTTCATCGGGGAGAAAGATCAGTTTGTGGTGATCTATCTAGATGACATCATAGTCTTCTCTAGGTCTGATAAGGAGCACCGCTGTCACTTGAGGAAAGTTTTCTTGAAATGCCAGAGGTTTGGCATTTCCTTAAATCCCAAGAAATCTTTGTTTGCTATGAAGGAGGGGAAACTGTTAGGCCATATAGTATCAGCAGAGGGAGTGAGAATTGATCTCAGCAGGGTAGAGGCAATTCAGACCCTATCACTTCCCAGGTCTAAAAAGGAAGTTCAGGCTTTTTTAGGGAAGATTAACTTTCTGAGGAGGTTCGTCTCAAATTTTGCTGAGTTGGTGAAACACATCACAGCCATGCTCAGAAAGGGAAAATAAGTAAAATGGACTGCTAAACCCAGGGAGTCTTTCATCCAAATAAAAAGGGCATTGACTGAGGCACCTGTGTTGATCAGTCCTGATTATTCCAAGGATTTCCTAATTTTTTCTTTTGCTTCTTTTGATACAGTAGCAGCGGTCTTATTGTAGAAAAATGAGGAAGGGCGAGAGCAACCCATTTCCTTCTTCAGTAAGGCATTAAGAGATGCAGAAATCAGGTATGAGATCATGGAGAAGTAGGCCTATGCCTTGGTGAAAGCTCTCAAAGCTTTCAGAGTCTATGTCTTGCACTTAAGAGTGACTGCATACGTTCCTTCAGCCTCTGTGAAGGACATCCTTATACAACCTAACATAGATTGGAGAAGAGGTAAATGGATTGCCAAGATCCTGGAGTTTGACTTGGAGATAAAGCCCACCACGTTGGTAAAAGGGAAGGGTTTAGCCAAGCTGCTAGCTGAATCCAATTGCAAGGCCTTGGGGGTTAGCTTCATCAATGTTTGCTCGAGAAATCAGCAAGCTGAGTCACCCAGCAAAAGCTCTCAGGGTGGCTTATCACTAGCAGAATGCACCTAGTACAGAGACATGTTGTACTTTCTGCAAGAGTTGAAGCCTCCTGATGGAATGGGAAAAAGAAAGGCAAGAGATTTAAAGCTCAAGGCGATCAAATATTGCCTTATTGACCAAGTCTTGCACTGGAGAGATCCTCTAGGGGTGTTTCTGAGGTGTCTGAATCCACAGGAAGCCCAGAAAGTTATGTTTGACTTCCACAGTGGCCTTTGTGGAGGGCATCATTTCTAGAAGACCACAGCCCACAAAATTCTTAGGGATGGGTACTACTAGCCCACCTTATTCACTGATGTCTGCGGAGAATTCAGAGCTTGTATCAAATGCCAAAGGTTCTCAGGAAAGCAGCAGCTCAAATCTCTGCCACTAAAGCCTGAAGTAGCTTCAGCACCCTTTCAACAGTGGGGGTTGGACTTCATTAGGGAAATTCATCCTCCTTCAAGTGGCCATCATAGATGGATCCTGACTGCAACAGACTATTTCACCAAGTGGATAGAAGATTCCCCCACCAGGAGTGCTTCGCACAAGGTAATTATCAGCTTCTTGGAGGATATCATAGGTAGATTTGGCTGTCTCAGTAGAATTGTCACTGATAATACTGCTTCTTTCAAGTCTAAGCCTCTAGTTAAGTTTTGTGAACAGTTCGAGATTTCACTAATTCACTCCACTCCCTATTATCCTCAAGGGAATGGACTGGCAGAATCTTCCAATAAAAGTCTAATCAAACTCATTAAAAGATTATTGGAAGACAATAAGAGGGCCTGGGATTCAAAGCTCAAATTTTCTTTATGGGTCGATCGAGTGATAACGAAGAAGTCCCTAGGCACCTCACCTTTTCAACTTGTTTATGGGATGGAGGCTATGTTTCCCACTCAACTCGCTTTACCTGTAGCTAAATTCTTTCAAGATCGTGAAGGAGAGACAGACCATATGGTCAGAAGAATTCACCAAGTGGTGGAAGTGAAACAGATCAAGGAGCAAGTGATGGACATAGCTCACAGTCATCAGCAGAAGATCAAGTAGACCTTTGACAGGAAGGTCAGGAAGGAGGAATTCGAGTTGAGAGATTTGGTGCTTAAGTGGGATGTACCCAGGCAGGAGAGGGGCAAACACAGCAAGTTTGATGCCCTCTGGATCGGGCCCTTCAAAATCTCTGAAGTAGTCTTAAATAACACGTACAGGTTGCAGGATTTGGAGGGTGAAGAAGTCTCTTGCGGCCCAGTAAATGGGCATTTCCTGAAGAAATGTTTTGTTTGAGCCTTAGACGGCTCCTCTATTTTTGTAAATATTTTCTTTATTGCTTTTATGTTTATTTTCGGCTTAATAAATGACTCCATAGTCCAACAGAAGGAAACTGGAACTGCAGAAGGAGTTCTTAGAGCATTGCAGGGACGACTCTATCCCCCATGGAGCCTAATGTTAGCGCCAATTCTTACAAGTCATAAGCGTCAAGCGCATCATACTGAAGAAATCCATTTCGGGCTTAAAATCAAGCGAGCGGGCATTTTGTTTTCAACGGCGAGGATCCACAGATGGAGCAGATCGACGGTCATCAGGTAAGTTTAAGTCGCAGAGTTGCACGAGGTCTGGCGCATGAGCTCATCTCTTATGGCCAAAATCACAAAATGATGAGCCATTTCGACATTTCAACTACCGAGACTTCAAAGGACAAAAGGGTTGCTTTTCCATTGCATTTCGAAATCCTAAAACGCGAAATGTGAAAAGCGCCCAGGAGCCATTTCGGCATTTCAGCTACTGGGACTTCAAAGAACAAAGGGTTGCTTTTTGTGTTTTCAGTCTCGGCCACCCTCCATGGAAGAAGCAGTTAATAAATATTGAGCAGGTGGTTGAGACCTCAGCTCAACTCATAAATGGAGGGCGTGGAAAAGGCCTGGAGCAATCAGCCCTTGGTACCCTTGTATGCAGATCCCCCTGCAAAAGCCATGCTAAGTTAAGATGGTGTCTGACGAAGGATTTTCGTCCAGGTTTGACTGAGGAGCCTGCACACGCTAATTTGGACTTTAATGTCTCGGCTACCTTCCTGCTGCGAAGGTGGCAAAATTCCCTGAGTATATATACTCAATTTTTGTATTTCTATAAGGATGGATGGTAGAGCATAGCTCCCGACTGTAATGTTTTAATGAAGCATTGGTTTTCCTGGCTATGTATCTGTATATGGAATTTCTTTGTTTAATGTAAGGAGGCTCCCTTTTTCATCTTGTTTCGATCTCAAACTGAAAGGGTTCATGATTGAGTGATTCACATGAATCGTCGTGACTGTGTTATAATAAAGGATTTATTATAAGCTCTGTTACTTTCTTTTAGTTTTTCTGCCTTTGAATATGAGAAGTTCTTGTCTTCAAAGTTTTCTTCTACAGGCTGTCAGAAGCCCAAAGCCCACAGCATCCCTTCACATTTCCTCATAGAATTCTTCCTCCTACTCACCCTTATGACAACTTACTGCCCGAAATTGAACCAAGACCTCATCCGCTTGTGCATGCTTGGCCTAGTTTCTAAGTTAGAATGATATTGTTTCAAGTTTGCTTCCATTCATCACCCTTTATTAACAAATCGTGACATTTAAACTGATGGGCCTCAGGCTTACTCCTGCTACAATCCAGGAGTGACTTCTGACGCCAACACTACCCCCCTGTCCCATCTCCTTTCTTGGCCTATCTGTATCCTCATTTGTTGCTTGTTCACTAGCTTCTTTAGCTTTTGTCTTTTCCTTTCCTCCTTCCTCCCCTTTGTTGGTCTTGTCCCATCCTTCTGTTTTATTCCTGGCCTCCAGATTACTCCCTGTTGGGGTTTTACTTCGTTTCTTGTTAGCTCTATTTCTGTGGTTTGGTTTTATAAACCCATCCTCATCCTACTGTAGTTTGGTGTTTTCTGTTTCTTGTTTTTTAATGATTAGACAATCTCTGATTAGGTGTCCATGTTTGTGGCATCTTCTACATCTGAAGGGGATCTGCTCATAGTCAATGTTTTGTATCCATTCCTCATCCCTGAACTCCAGGCTTATGGCTTCTGGGAGTGCCACCAACACATCCATCTCTATGCAGATTCTTGCATAGGATGTGTATCGTCCTTTTAGGGTTGCTTCTGATGTCTTCACGTATTTTCCCAGTTTGTTCCCTATTGCTTCAAAGGTGGAAGGTAGCCAGTAATATAACGGCAAGGAGTACAGTCTCAACCATACAGGTACATTTTTGAAAGTTTCTTTTCTGGGGAGAAGTTTTCCTTCCATGGTCGCATGTACAGTCCTGTTGAGGCATGGAAGTATGCCCCCCCCTCAAAGATCTTATCCCCATCTTCCAGGTTCATGAAAACTATTGTAAAGAAGCCTTTCCAGCTCAGGTGTAGATCTACTTCTCTGCTTGGCTTCCATTGATATTTAATCCAGTTGTGCAGCATTCTTTCTGTGGTCCACAAACCCATAAACTTGCATATTAGCGCATGCGTTTTCATCTGGTCCCTGTAGAGTTGTGTTTGCGGATCATCCATTATTACCTTGGGTATCATTGTTGTCTTTGGTTTACATGGGTTGCACCCTTCTGCCCCATTGGGGCTCGCCGTTTCTTACGCAATATTCTGACTTTCTCTAGCTTCTTCCCCCATGCCATCGCTTTTCCTCTGGTTGCTTTACTGACTCTTTTCCAGTTCTGATCTTGAGGTTCTTTTCATTGGTGCCTTGAAACCTAAGCCTTGTGGGCCTTTCCCTCTGTCTACTACTACCTTCTTGTATGAGGGGGTTCCATTACTGCCCCCCTTGGTACTCATGTTGTCCTCTGTTGTGGCCACGACTACCAAACCCTAGCTTGCAGTTGCTCCAATCATTTTTAAGAAATTATTTCAAACATCAAAAAGGTATGCGGGCTTGGCCCAGTTAAGCTTTGTTCTGCGACTAGACCACGTCCTTGCTCAGGTTTGAGCACAAGACCTGACCTTCGTTGCAAGAACAAATTTACCATCCAGCCGCCTCCACCAACCTTGGGTTAGCATAATTGTTATATGAAGCATACCTATAGAAAAAACCAAGTAGTGTCTACATGCTGCGCGACTTTCGGATACACAACAAATTTACCTTAAATGAGGACAATGCAATATTGCATATCGACTAAAGAAAACAAAAAAAACAACAAAACAAATCATATCCAGCTTTAGCAAGAAACGAAAATATCTCATGTGTCTCTGTAATATTTCTTCAACACCTAGATGAATGTTCGTCGAACTTGAGTACTTGAGAATCTAATTACAAATGCAATCGATGTTGTTATTTTGATGTTTTCTTGCATCTCCCAGTAAGAATTTTGCAATGTGTCTCTGCAATATTTCTTCAACACCTAGATGAATGTTCGTTGGACTCGAGTACTTGAGAATCTAATTATAAATGCAATTGATGTTGCTATTTTGATGTTTTCTTGCGTCTCCCAGTGAGGATTTTGCATATTTGTTTCAGTGTGCAAATAAAAATAAAAAAACATGGTAGCTGGTTGTAGCTTTGATGGAGGAGCCTGCACGTTTTTTGGGTGCCCAAGTTGGACAATTGTTTTTCAACTATTTAGCCATGACAGGATTTCTGCAATTTTCTTTTGGGTGCCCAAATAAAATAAAAATTTGTCTCCAACTATACATTTATGGTATGGTATCTGCATTTTCTCGATGCCCTAATTGGAAAAAAAAAGGACTCGGCATGGATTAAAACATCAGCTTGAGATTTTCAGATCTCGCTATAGAGATTGCATGTGCATAAGATTGTTCGATCCAGAAATGGGAAGCATGACAACAAAACCCATAAAAAGTATCCAATTGTAAATAACTCGGGCCCGTCCTTTGAACCGTCGAAGTAGCTTGCTCATCTAGGCAGAATCATCAGAAATTACCAATAATATTGGAAGTTTGGAATTGTTAAAACTGGCAGTGATAGACCATGGCGCTATCAGAAGAAAATGTCCATAGTGATCTTGCTTAATGGTAAAATAGTAATAGACAACTTTCTTGTTCCCCATTTTGAAATCTAGTTATAGCTAGCGTGCAGTGGCGAAGCTCCGCTGGTTTTGTGTTGTCTTTTGTTTATATCCCATGGCCCCAGTTATTTTCTCATGGGAACATATACCAGATGTAACAAAAAACCAATGCCACGACGTGTTTTCTTTATATATCAATTTTTTTGATGCAAAGGTCGATGCGTGCTACTCTATGGAACCTTGTGGGATCTTGCTTGCGACTTGTTTGGAGTTTACTTGGT
Source organism: Picea mariana (assembly GCA_032191745.1). Lineage (NCBI taxonomy): Eukaryota > Viridiplantae > Streptophyta > Pinopsida > Pinales > Pinaceae > Picea > Picea mariana. Next base: position 10,260 of record JASDQU010188102.1, read on the forward strand.
TCTTGGTTGTATGCTTCGTTCTGGAAAATTAATAATACATTCAGGATCTTCGCAGTTTTTCTATGATCTTAAATACTATAGAGGACATGCTTTGCCCTTTAATATAAGATTTGTGACGCAAATATAGTATGCAGTTCGTTTTTAGCACTTTTCCATGATCGGTGAACTTGGTAAAATTAATCTCCTCGAATAATTTGAAATAAAAGAATATATATTGTGTGAAGTCCAATGGAGCTATCATATCAACAAGAGGCCATTAAAATTCAAATTAGTCATTGTTATACTTGCGGTGATAGAATGTAAAAAAACTTTGTTGTGTTTACTTCAATTTTTTTAAAATAGGAGATTTAACATCCTTTAATAATTTTATGTAATTAAATTGTACAATATCAATATTTAATATTAATATTTTAATATTTGGAAATAATGTTTTTAGATAATGTTAGATAGTTGATAGGGATCACCATCCGTAAACAATTGTGATATTGAGCTTGCCAGCCTTGGAGTCCGCCTGTCAATTTGTATATCGCAGAACTCTGAGTATTGTTTGGAGGACACAAAACAATAGAAGTGCAATTTTGATCCAGCCAACCTACAAGTATGCCTGTCAATTTGCATATTGTAGAACTCTGGGTGTTGTTCACCATCCGTAAACAATTGCAATCTTGAGCCCGCCGGCCCTGGAGTCCGCCTGTCAATTTGTATATCGTAGAACTCCGAGTGTTGTTTGGAGGACACAAAACAATAGAAGTGCAATTTTGAGCCAACCAGCCTGCAAGTCTGCCTGTCAATTTGTATATTGCGGAACTCTGGGTGTTGTTTTTAGGACACAGAACTATAGAGGACATGCTTTGCCCTTTAATATAAGCTCTGTGACACAAATGTAGTATGTGGCTCATTTTAGCACTTTTCCTTGATCGATGAACTTGGTAAAATTAATCTCCTGGAATAATTTGAAATAAATGAATATATATTGTGGGAAGTCCAATGGAGCTATCATATCAACAAGAGGCCCTTAAAATTCAAATTCGTCGTTGTTAAACTTGCGGTGATAGAATTTAAAAAAGCTATGTTTTGTTTACTTTATTTTTTTTTAAATAAGAGATTTAACATCCTTTAATAATTTTATGTAATTAAATTGTACACTATCAATATTTAATATTAATAATTTAGTATTTGGAAATAATGTTTTTAGATAATGTTAGATAGTTGATAGGGATCACCATTCGCAAACAATCGCAATCTTGAGCGTACCAGCCCTGGAGTATGTCTGTCAATTTGTATATCGTTGAACTCTGAATGCTGTTTGGAGGACACATAACAATAGAAGTGCAATGTTGAGTTAGCTACCACACAAGTCCGCCTGTCAATTTGTATATCGTGGAACTTTGGGTGCTATTTGTAGGACACAAAACAATAGAGGCCCAATTTTGAGCCCGCCAACCCGAGAACCCGCGATCCAAAAAGTGGCTAAGTATGGATTGAGGGATCCATACATGCTTTATAAAATATCATGTCGATACTTTATAAAAGTACATATTTAGTATGTATAATTATTTATTAAAACCATGGACTACCATAAATTTTCTTTTAGGTTTTCGAGGCTTCTCTTATACAAGCAGATCCTGGAAACTATAAGCATGACTCGTGGTATCTATTCCTTGATTGAAGAACGTGTTCACATGTTTAATGCACTTCATAGTTGTTGTTAAAACCATCAATGGGGCTTTCTTAAATCAATTCCTGCTTCTGAAAATTGCCATCCCCTTTCTTTTTTCCCTCTGCTTTTCGTTTCTAGTTACTTACTCGTTTTTCGGAAAATGTCTAGGTGCGGAAGTTGGCGGATTCACGTCTTCAGATTTCCACTTACTTTTATATCACCAGCCGACTGACCGCTTCTCTGTTTCATTTTGTACACACTTTTTGGACCGCGGGTTTCCGAATAGGCGGTTACCAGATAGGTGGGTTCAACATTGTGTTTCCATTGTTCTGCCGCCTGCAAATAGCACCCGAACTTCCACGATCTACAAATTCGCAAACAAATTCCCCTTTATCTCGTTTTTTAGCACTTTTTCTTGATCGATGAACTTAGTAAAATTAATTCCCTAGAATAATTTGAAATAAAATAATATATACTATGCGAAGTCTAATTGAACAATCATATGAATGAGAGGACATTAAAATTCAAATTCGTCGTTGTTATACTTGCGGTGAAGCTAACAGTACAAAAACTTTACTTAAACATCCCAAAATTAATTTTCTTGTAACTTTTTGACTCTTCTCTTATACAAACAAATCCTGGAAACTATAAACATTGCTCGTTGTATCTATTCTTTGATTTAAGAACCTGTTAACATGTTTAATGCACTTCATAGTTACTGTTAAGACCATCAATGGGGCTTTCTTACAACAATTCCTACTTCCGAAAATTGCCATCTGCTTTCTTTTTGCCCTCTGCTTTCCCTTCTTGGTTACTTACTCATTTTTCGAAAAATGTCTAGGTGCGGGAGTTGGCCGATTTACGTCTTCAGATTTCCATTGTTACTTTTATATCACCAACTCAACCGACCGCTTCCCTGTTTCATATTGAACAAACTTTTCGAATCGCGGGTTCCCAGATAGGCGGGTTTAACATTGTATTTCCATCGTTCCGTCGCCTGCAAACAACACCCAGACTTCCTTGATTTACAAATTAGCAAACAAATTCCCCTTCATCTCGTTTGCTTTCACTTTCTGTTTACTTGGTCCTTTTTCCGAGTGTCTCATGCTTTTATATACAACACCCAAAGTTCTACAATATACAAATTGCTTGCTCAACATTGCACTTCCATTGTTCCCCTATGTACAAACAACACCCGAAATTCTGTGATATACAAATTGATGGCCGAAATCCGTCACTGACATACAATTTCACCATCAGCCCCTCAGTCTCCTGTGTATATCTTGTGACCCTTTTTTTGTAACCCACTTGATCGCTTTCCATACTTGGGCATTTCTTGGAATCTGTTTCGCAGGATGGTGGGTGGACGAAATGTACAATGTTTGGTCACTCTTCGCCATCCCCACTACCTTCGTACTTCTTTATAAATATGCAATTATTAAGCTTTAATGCTAGTAGGTCATCGTGCAGAAACCATTAAGATTTTCATTAATATCCGGAAGGCTGGAGAAGATTTGTCATTAATACGAATTAAACCAAGATTTGTGCATAAGAGTGTTATCCTTTCCAAGTATTCATTTCAAACACGATGCAATCTCTTTCATGCGTCGGTCGCTTGGCGCCTTTAAGAAATCTCTAATTCTTAATCGCTCTTCGTCGTCACCGCCACCTTCGCACTTTTTTCTAAATATGCAATTAGTAAGCTTTAATGGTAACAACTCATTACGCACGAACCCTGGAGATTATCATTGATCAACGAAAGGCTCGAGGAGATCTTCCATTGATACGCATTAAACCAAGATTTGTGGAGGGTTATATTATCCCTCCCCAATTTTCATTTCAAACATCATCTGGAGCAAACGGAAATTCTTGTTAACTTATGGCAGCAGTTCTGTCCAGATACAATAAACACCTTCGGGCATGATGGCTAGAGGTTCCAATATTCCAGGGCATATTCTTACTACTCATCTCCCTTCGCACAGGAGCAAAAAGGAGATGGTCCCTTGCTACACCAAAAGATATATTTCAAGCCAAATAATTCCAAGGCAACCTTGCCTGCTCAGACAACTTGCCCAGTTGCATTGATGGCTGGCGCAGAGGTTGATGCGATGGATTCTGATCCGGAAGAAGATGATCTGATGGACAATGATACGACAATGGATGATGGCAATGCAGAGATTGTTCCCACTCCTCCGCCCAAATTGAAATCAACCATAACAGGCAAAACTTCCCAGCTCAGTGATGGAAGTCTTGACAACACCAAAAGAAGGAGTTTCAGAAAAGAAATCGACGTTGAACGCAATAGCCACTTTGCAGCTCGAAAGTAGGAATTCCAGAGGTCCAAATTAGTCCGTTTTGGGCGGAAGTCTTTCACTGTAAGGAAATGATCTGTTGATACTCCCAGAGATATATTTCAAGCCAAAAAAATATTCAATTGTGGGACCACTGTCCTGTTCTCTGGATATACAATCAACATATTAGGGAATGAGGACCAGAAATCCCACTGGTGTAAGGAATATTCCTACTAGTCATCTCCTTCCACCTGGAATGGACTAATTTGAGCCTCTGTAATTGCACGTGCAACCTATGTCCCTGAAGTTTTCGACTGTGGAGAGGCGGTTTCATATTGTGTCCAAACTTTCAACTAAGGGCTATTCCATTTGCCCTGCAATGTTTTTCGTCTTCTTCCTCACAGGAAGCTTCTGAGAACTATCAATTTTACCATAGGATGATCCATCGCGGAGAAGACTGCAAGGATTTCCGAAAAAAAAAGCATAGTAATCAGTTTTGTATGCATGTTGAAGAGCATCTTGATGGCTCCTGCATATTGTAGATCCTCTGCCCGTGTTTGTGACAGATATGTTCAATGCCCCAAAGAACCGGGTCTAATTTCTAAGGATAGATATACAGTGCTCAATGTTCTTTTATTTTTATTTTTAATGGATTTTCTATTAAAAAAAATTGCCTTGTAGTCTTGGTTGCTGCTTCTTTTCTGGATTTAACACCTCTTCTCATTGGCATGGTTTGATAGTCTCGTAGTTCTTCGATATTGTATTTGCTTAGGTAATTTGTTCTAAAATGGAGCATCTAACAATTATATGACAATCTATTGTAAATGAATTTCAGACAGTTTCAAACCAACGTTCAATTCTATTCGTAATGCAAATAGAACATAGCAATAGCAAATCACAATGTTGCAGCAAAAACGTCATTCTTGTTTCTAGACATGCAATTATTAAGCTTTAATGCTAACAACCCATAATGCAAGAAGTTTAATACTTAAGTTAATATGTTACAGTCATGGAAGAATGTATCAAGAACACACTTACACCCACAAGTTGCAATAAAATCTAATCTTCAACAAAGCATTTGCTGACAATTACTAGAAAATGATGGTTTTGCAACAATGGGGCTTGTTTGAAACTAATTTGCACTTACGAAAATTGCCCTCTGCCTTTCTATTTTCCCACTTTTTTATCCCTTGTAGTTTCTCTTTCTGGTTACTTAATCATTTTTTCCGAAAATGTCTTGCTGTGCGGGTTGGTGGATTCACGCGTTTTGATCGAACGCTTCCCCTTTGTCTAAATTACACTTTCCATTGTTCTGTGACCTACAAACAACACTCTGGCTTCTACGATATGCATATTTACTTCTGGACTCCCACATCATTCGCTCTTCTGTGTTACACATTTTGCACCAAATGTTCTGATATATATAATTTGACACTCGGGGCCTTACGGCTCCTCGGGAACCTGTCACCCTATTTTGAAGCCCGTTCGACCGCTTTCCACACTTGACAATTTCTTGACATCTCTTTGGCGGATCGTCGAGTTCGCGGGTTCAAGAAATTTCAAATTTCTAGATGATGTTTCATGTGCTTGCTACCTTCTTTCCAAGTATATGCAATATGTATACAACTTATCCAACAACATACAAAAAAGATCTTGCCAGGAAATGGAATATCTATTGCAAATTTGAATATATTGGACCTTCTTTTCCCTCTTCTATACTTGACCAAATTGTCGTTTATTTTTCCCCTCTACTCTCTCTTTCCCATTACTTAGTCATTTTTCTGAAAATGTGACTTTGACCAACTAGTAGCCATTCGATGCCTAGGCACTTTCCAGATCGTGAATTCCTGGACATGCGGGCTCTATATTGAACTTCCATTGTTCTGTGGCCTGCAGACAACACCCGGACCTCCGCCATATACAAATTTATTGCCGCACTCCCACATCATACCCTCTTCCATGATACACAGTTTGCACATGAAAGTTTCGAGACCTGCGATTTGACCTTCGGGTCCTCACGTCTCCTGGGGAGATATTGTCACCCCATTTTGAAGCCCCTGCGTCTGATTTCCATATTTCACCATTTCTTAGAATCTCTTTCATGCCTCCAATTCCATACTTACCCGACTTTTTTCACTTGCGGATTCCGGACATACGAATTGCACTTCCAATGTTCCTTGACTTGCAAACAGTCCCCCCTGCTCCCAAGATATACAAATTGACTTCCAGACTCCTACAACATCCCTCTTCCGTGTTACATAGTATGCACTAAAATTTTCGATCAACACAATTTGACCGTCGGGCCCTCATGTCTCCTTCAGGACCCTTGTCAGCCTATTTTGATGCCCGTCCGCCCGCTTTCCATGACCATTTCTTGCAATCTCTTTCGCGGATCGTCGGGTTGGTGGGTTTAGATAATTTCCAATTCCTAATCGTTGTTTTCTGTGCCTGCCACCTCCACACTTCTTTCCAAGTATATAACTTCTTCAGAAACATGCACAAAAGATCTTGCCGTGAAATGGAATATCTATTACAGATGTGAATATATTAGCCCTTCTTTTCCATCTTCTATACTTAACCAAATTCTCGTTTCTCTTTTCCATGTACTTTATCTTTCTCGTCACTTAGTCATTTTTCTGAAAATATCTAGCTGTGCGGGTTGGAGGACTTGCGAGTTCAGGACTCCTACATTGGCCCCTCTTCCGTGTTACACAGTATGCACTCAAAAGTTCTGATCAATACAATTTGATCGTTGGGCTGTCATGTCTCCTTGGGAACCCTTGCCAGCTTATCTTGGAGCCCGTCTTCTAGATTCCTACATCAACCCCTCTTCCGTGTTACACAATATGCACTCAAAAGTTTTGATCAATACAATTTGACCGTCGGGGCCTCATGTTTCCTCGAGAACCCTTGTCGGCCTATTTTGATCCGTTCGACCGCTTTCCACGGCCATTTCTTTCAATTTCTTTCGCACATCGTAGACAATTTTGTATACCTAGTCGTTGTTTTCTGTGCCTGCCACCTTCACACTTCTTTCCAAGTATATGCAATAAGTATATAACTTCTCCAGAAACATGCAGAAAAGATCTGGCCGAGAAATGGAATATCTATTACAGATGTGAATATATTAGCCATTCTTTTCCATCATCTATAAGTAGCCAAATATTCATTTCTCTTTTCCCTAAACTTTATCTTTCTCGTCACTTATTCTTTTTTTCGAAAATGTCTAGATGCGCAGGTAGGCGGACTTGCAAGTTCATGTTTGCACTCGTGCTCTTATATCGCGACACCGATCGATCGCTTCCCCATTCCATACCCAACCACTTCTTCGACTGCGGATTCCCGGTAGGTGGGATCTAGATTGCACTTCTATTGCTCCCTGACTTGCGAACAATACCATGACTTCTGCGATATCCAAATTTACAACTAGACTCAGATCATACCGTCTTCTGTATTACAGTCTACCTATCATGCCCTCTTCTGTGGTACACATTTTGAACTAAAAACTTTCGAGACATACAATTTGACCGTCGGGTCCTCATGTCTCCTGTGGAACTATTGTCACCCCATTTTGAAGCCCGTCCATCCGCTTTCCATAGTTCGCCATTTCTTCAAATTTCTTTCGCGAATCGTCAGGTTGGCAGGTTCAAGAAATATCCAATTCCTAATCGTTGTTTCCTGTGCCCATGCCCTTTTGCAATTAGCAATTATATATAAGATCTTATTTCTAAGTATGCAATTAGCAAACATTAATGCTAAACAAGGATTTGATGAGATCTCCCATTAATACGCATAAAACCAAAATTTACAGATGGTTATATTATCCCTTTCGAGTGTTAATTTCAAACATCGTGGAATGTCATTTGCGCGTCGTCAGGATGGTCCGTTCACAAAATCTTCAATCCTCGATTCTGAAAACGAGTCTAGCCGACCGTTTCCCTATTCCATACTTAACCACTATCCCAGAATTCCGCAAATATACAAACCAATCACTGAACTGCCCCATCATGCTCTCTTTTGTTTTACAGGTTTTGCAGTCAAAAATTCCAATACATAAAATTTGACTGTCGGACACTCGCCTGCACTCTTCCGTGGTACACATTTTGCACTGAAAACTTTCGAGACATACAATTTGACCATAGGGTCCTCACGTCTCCTGTGAAACTATTGCCACCCCAATTTGAAGCCCATCTGTCCACTTTCCATACTTCGCCATTTCTTCGAATTTCTTTCACATATCATCGGGTTGGTCGGTTCAAGAAATATCTAATTCCTAATCGTTGTTTCCTGTGCCTGCACCCTTTTGTAATTAGAAATTAGCAATTATATATAAGATCTTATTTCTAAGTATGCAATTAGCAAGTGTTAATGCTAAACCAGGATTTGAGGAAATCTCCCATTAATACGCATAAAACCAAAATTTTCGGATGGTTATATTATCCCTTCCGAGTGTTAATTTCAAACATCATGGAATGTCATTTGCGTGTTGTCAGGTTGGTCCATTCACGAAATCTTCAATCCTCGATTCCGAAAAACGAGTCTCACCGATCGTTTCCCTATTCCATACTTGGCCACTTTCCCGGAATTCCACAAATATACTACCTTGTGGCACTTTTTAGGTGGAACAATAGTTGGAACTACCTCTGGTATTCTGTAGAGATGACCCCCCAAAGTAACAATGACACTACGGGGTCGAGACTCATAAACAGCATGGTGCTCTCACATATATGGTTGGCCCAAGAGAACATCACAGACATCCAGTGGGGCAACATCACATAATACCTCGTCCTTGAAGGGCTGGATGCCGTATGACAATCAACATTGCTGGTTGACACGAAGATCTCATCCTTGGCGAAGCCACCCGATGTTGTATGGCTGCGGGTGTGGTGTTGTCGACAATCCCAACTGTTTGACGACCTCTGCTGAGATGAGGTTCTTTTGGCTTCCGCTATCAACAATAAAATGCAGTGGGGTCCCCTTCACCCACATCTGTGAATGAAAAAGGCGCTCCCCCTCTTCGGGATCTGTTGGTTCTTCTGGTTGAATTGTTGCGGTTGTGACAATAGCAGTGGGGTCTGTGTCAATGATCTGTCCTTTACCATTATTTTTAGAATCAGATTCTGAATCAGGGTTCGACTCTTTGTCTTTGATCTCGGCCACCAATGACTGTTTTGAGCGACATTCATCGGTGTTGTGCCAGAGGCTTTTGTGGAAATCACACCATTTTCCGGTGTCCTTCTTTGTCTTCCCGTGACCCTTCTTTTCCTGTGTCTTGGACTGGTTTTCGGGAGACTGTTTGTTCAGGCCGTCTTTGTCATACTTTGGTTGTTGCGGATTTGCAGACCCAAATTCCCGTTTGTTCTGGTGCTTAAATTCCTGTTCAATTTTAACAACATATCGATAAGCAGCACCGAGTGATGAGATGTCCAGAAAATCCATTTCAGTTTGGATGTATCTGTGTAGAGCCCCACGATATTTCAGAACCAAATGTTGCTCAGAGTCTTTGATACCCAGCTTGGTGCGCAAGGTATGGAAGGTATTGGTGAACTCCGAAACTGCTTGGCCCCTCTCTTGTCGCAGTGTGGTCCATCTCATGTACTGGTCCTCATAGTTGCCAACAGGGTAATACTGTTCTTTTACCGCATCCACGAAAAAATCCCAAGTGGGATCGGCCCCATATATTCCAGACTCCTCTGTGGAACTTTGCTCCCAGTAAGTTTCCCACCAATGTTTGACATAAGGGAGAGCTTTAAGGAGTGCGAAGGTGATCTTTTCTTTGTCAGAAAAATTGTGAACAGAGAAATAACCTTCTAGCAGAGTTAACCATTTTTCTAGGGCATCTGCATCTATTTGACCTTCAAATACGGGCATATCAAAATTAACTTGTACCTTGAAAGGTGAGGTGCCTTCAAAGTGACTGCTTGATGAATATGTGCCTGATGCTATCGGTAGGCGTTTAAGGATGTGGGCAAAATTCTCCGTCATTTCGTCCCTCTGTCGCGTGAGAGCTTGCTCAAGCAACAGATTGATAGGATCATCTGCTCCGTAGATTTTCTTTTCTTCCGCCATTGAGGGTTTCTTGGGTGTGCGAGAGCGATTGTCTTCAAGAGAGATAAGCTCGAGACCCAACTTTCTATACTCGGACCTCGTCGGGGACATGCACTGAAAAAACGATCAAGAGCAGCCTACTCTGATACCACTGATCCGGATTATTTTCGGCACGAAATGAGAG
>JASDQU010188104.1:8066-20442 GCA_032191745.1 Picea mariana
TATTTACATGTACAAAACATGCTTCTGACCTTTAACACCTAGGCTCTCCGGTCTAGTAAACACATAATCCTATCAACTTATAATTGCTTGGCTCACCATCCTACAAAACATGTTACAATTCATAAATACTACTGGGGCTCAGCCTTGGGGATATTACAATCCCATCCCCTTATTTTTGCATTGTCCTTAGTGCAACTTATTTACACAACATTAGCAATATTTTCAAAATCTTCAAAAGGATGCAGGTATTCTTCCCGCATAACATCCTCATGCTCCCATGTCACGTCCTCATGACCGTACCAAGTCAACTGGACCTTTACAAGCCCTATGGATCGATTCTAGAGATGCTTTCTCTTCCGGTCCAATATGTGCACCAGATGCACTTGCAAGGTGCCTTCTTGCTCCACTTGAATCACATTCCAATCAATCACATGATTAGGATCAGGTATATACTTCTTGAGAAATGAAACATGAAATACATTATGAACAATCATGGATGAAGGAAATGCAAGCATATAAACAATTGGTCCAATCCTTTATAGGATTTCAAATGGTCCACAATATCTGGATGCCAACTTGGAACAATTTCCCAGCTTCATGGAGCTTCTGTTGGCTTTCACTTTCAATAAAACATAATCACCCACTTTAAACTCCCCATGGGTTCTGTTCTTATCAACATAAATTTTCTTCCTGTCTTGGGCAACCTTCAAATTCTGCTTAATCTTCAACATTTTCTCTTCCATTTCCTTGAGAAACTCTAGCCCAATTATTTCTCTATCATCTGGGTTGTCCCATCTTATTGGTGTGTTTCACTTTATGCCAGAAAGTGCTTCAAACGAGCTCATCTTCAGTGATGCTTGATACCCATTGTTGTAATCAAATTCTACCAAGTGTAGATAATCCTCCCATTTAGATGGGTTTTCCATCACATACATCCTTAGCATGTCCTCTATCACTTGGTTCACCCTTTCTGTTTTCCCATCAGAGTCAGGATGATAGGCTGTGTTGACGTTCAAGTTCGTTCTGAACCCCTTGAATAACCCTCTCAAAAAATTTGAGGTAAATTTTGGGACTCTGTCAAACACAATTGTCTTGGGTGTGCCATGCAATCTTGATACTTCCCTCATATATATATCGACAGCATTAGCTTCTTTGTGAGTAGTCTTCAATGGAATAAAATGGGCAGCTTTAGTAAGCTTATCCACCACCAGCGTGATGGAATCATGTTGCTTGTTTTTTCTGGGTAATCCTGTGTTGAAATACATTTTCATCACTTCCCACTTCCACTTAGGAATAGGTAATGGTTGTAGTAATCTAGTTGGGTGTCTATGCTCAACCTTGACCTTTTGACATTCTAAGCATTTAGCTATGTATTCAACAATCTCCTTCTTCATGCATGGCCGACAAAATTGGCTCTTGACTGATGAAATTGTTTTCTGATATCCCGAGTGTCCAACATAAGGTGCTTTGTTTGTTTCTTTCAAATTTTCACTCCTCAATTCAAGAGAATTGGGTACATAAACTCTATTTATGTACCAGAGAATTCCATCAATTCCCAATTTATAATCTTCAACTTTCTGCTGCATTTTTCCGTGCTGCAATTTTGTCACCAATTCCATGTACTACAAATCAGCTTTTGCAGCTTCCAAAATCTCGCCTTTAACATCTGTTTGATACATGCTAATGGTTGTAGCATGTAGTTCATGCACTCTTCTACTGAGTGCATCAACACCTTTTTCTCCTTTCCTTTGATGTTCTTGATATCAAAGTCATACTCACAGAGGAATTCCAACCATCTACTCTACATGGCATTTAGAGTAGGCTGATCAAACAAATATTTCAGACCTTATGGTCTGTCCTTAGCTCAAAATTTATTCCCATGAGGTAGTTCCTCCACTTATTCAGAGCGTTCACTATGGAGGCCAACTCCAAATCATGAATGACATAAAGCCTTTCATGCTCCTTCAACTTCCTTGATTCATAACATACAACAAACACATTTTGACTGATGACTCCACCCAATCCTTCTTTACATGTATCTGTGCATACAATGAAATCTTCATTTGGATCTGCAAACCTAAGAATTGGAGCACTGGTTAACAATTGCTTCAATTGCTAGAAACTCTTTTCACATTCTTCTGTCCATTGAAACTTCTTCCCCTTCCTTTGCAAGGAAGTGATGGGGTGAGCTATTCTCGAAAACCCTACAATGAACCTTTTGTAGTAGCCAACTAGACCCATGAAGGATATGAATTTTTTCACATTCTTATGTTTTGTCCACCCTTTAATGGCCTCAATCTTTTTAGGGTCCACTGTTATCCCTTCTTCAGATATGATATGCCCCAAATAGTGAATTCTATTTTGATAAAATGAGCACTTTCTCAAATTGGCATATAGTTGATGCTATCTTAGCACTTGAAACACCATCCTCAAATGATGCTCATGTTCTTCTTATGACTTGGAATATACAAGGATGTCATCCAAAAAGACAATGACAAATTTATCCAAATATTCTCAGAAAACACCATTCATTAGGCACATGAAAAAAATTGGTGCATTTGATAACCCAATTGGTACCACTTTGAATTCATAATGACCATACCTTGTTCTGAAGGAAGTCTTGCTGATGTCTTCATATTTTATCCTTATCTGATGATATAATGACCTGAGATCTATCTTTTAGAATATCTTTGCATCCTACAACTAATCAAAGAAATCATCGATCCTTGGAAAATGATACTTGTTCTTTATAGTCACTTTGTTCAATTGTCTGAAATCGATGCACAATCTCAATGTCCCATCTTTATTCTTCACGAACAAGACTGGGGCACCTTGACACACATGGGCGTATATACCCCTTATTCATAATTTCTTCAAGATGCATTTGCAACTCCTTCAATTCGGGTGTACTCATTCTGTAAGGAGTCTTTGACACTGGAGTTGCTCCAGGCATTAAATTTATAGAGAAATCAATATATCTCTTTGGAGGTAGTCCTGGTACCTCCTTGAACACATCCTAAAAATATTCCAGGACTGCATGATCCTCCATATTTGGCACGTTATCCTTAGATGCTTCCTCGATATGGGCTACAAATATTTGACAACTCTTCCTGAAACACTTCTTTAGTTGCATTGCTGAGATTTCCCAGACAATAACTGCCCTTGGAATTCCTTGGACTATTTTCCGATTTCCTTCCTCATCCAGGCAAGTGAATGCTTTGTTATGGCAGTCTAATATGGCATGGTGTTGGTCCAACCAATCCATACCAATTAGGAAATCATATGATCCCAAAGGCAAGATTTTCAAATCTGCCTTGGTACTCAGTCCATTCATGCCCACTGCACATGATTTAACCAACTCAACAACTTTCCTCTTGGCTCCTGTAGCCAGTTGTACCAGACAATTTTTCTCATGCTTGCTTCTTGGAAAACATAATATTTCCACAACTTTAGGATCTATGTAACTATGACTAGCTCATGAGACTATTAAAATAGTAAATGCATGGTTATTGATCATACCTTCTACGTCAATCACGTGTGATTGATACTCAACTTGCTTGTTGTCCAGGGTTGCATAGCTCCTTGGAAATATTTTGCCCATGTCCTCCACTATTTATGCTTGTTGAACATTGTGAACAACTCTCACCTTGCCCTTTATGTGAGGGAAATATCTATACTTGTGATCCCCTTTACAACCCCAACATTGCATAGGTGGATGTCTTGGCCTTTATCCACCTACTTCAACCATCCTAGACTCTCTAAAAATTGGTTGTCTTTGAGGACTATTCCTGAAAAAGGGTGGCTTGTTCCCCTTCTTCTGTTGTTCCCTCTTAAACTTCTTCTTGTCTTCCCAAGCTCTCTGGAAAGTAGGATTTCCTTTATGTTGATCATATAATCACTTCTCTCTCCTTATGGTTTCTTCCATAGTTTTAGGATCATCATATTGGATCTTGTCATTAAGGAAAGATGGCAGTCCAATCAAATATCTTTGGATTTTGACAGTCTCAACTTTGATGAAAGGGACATACTTCAACAGCTCTAGGAATATTCTTTCATATTCATCTATATTCATGCTTCCCAATTTGAGTTCAAAGAACTCTTTCATCTTTCTGTCATAGTATCTCTTAGTTAAGTATTTCTTTTCAAAGTGTTTCTTAAATTCCCTCCAGGTAACATTCTTCTCTTTGATATGTTGTACATGCACAACCTGGTCCCACCACATGGATGTTTTTCCTTTCAGTTGATACATTTCAATTCTTCCTTCTGCATGAGAGGAGTAATTCTGCAGTTGGAAATATTTCCTCATGCCAAGAAGCCATGTCTGAGTATCTTCCTCCTTCTGGTGCTTTCCATCAAACGTAGGAGGTTTAATCTTGTTCATTTCACCCTTCAATTTATCCACTCCATATCTCCTATGCTTTCTGGTAGGCGATGGACTTGAACTATTGTGTTCCCTTCTCTTGGAGTTCCCTTGAGAGTGATGATGGTGTCTACTAACACTCCTTGATTTTCTCTTCTCATCAGGGGACCCGTGACTTCCTGTTTTACTAGAGTCACTCTCCTTATCTAACTTCTTCTCAATTCTTTCTAGGCTCTGCATCAACTTTATGTTGAATTCTCCCTGTTGTTCCCTAGATTTCATGAGATTTTTATTATCTTCTCGGTGAGTCTGGGCATCTTTCTGCAAATTTTTTATGATTTTCATCATGTTCCCTTCTTTATCTATTTCTTCTCCATGCCCATCAAGGTTTGTCCCTTCAACCCCAAAATATACATCCATTTCTCTAGCTTCAATTTCCGAACTGTAAGCATCTTGTGCCTCCCCCATTTCTCTTCACTATGAGACAATTCAGTTTGGTTTCGACAATTGTTAATTCTGCAAAAATGTGCAGTCAACCAAATTTTTTAGGCTATCATACTTTAATAATTTTCCAGAATAAACCAATCTGATTCAACAAAAAAAATATCAGATTCCATTTTCTGCAGGTCTTGGTCGATCAAGAACCCCTCGGGCTTCAATCTTTAAGCCTAGTTCTGCTCTGCAACAAATTTTGGGCGCTAGCCCCTTTTCTTCAGCTCTTGGTTTGCATATGACCATGACTCTGATCCAACGATTATGATTTGGGTGCTTATCGAGAGCTCTAAAACTTTGGGTTCTGGGATTTGAAGGTTTCCCTTTTTTCGTGCATCCCAACATCACAAAACATGCCAATAACAATGGATCTATGGTCCACCTTCCTTCATGCACCACTTCTTCCAGAGTGTCAAGTCTTCGGACTTCATGATCTGGCGCCATGCGTCCACTGGGGCCCACGGTTTCCATGCTCGAACTAATAAATGTTGAAAATTTCACATCAACTTTAGTAATTTTCAAAATGCAGGGACAGGGGTTGGCGGTTTTGGAGTAACCCACCGATCGTTTCACAATTTTCCCCATGCTGACACGTACCCCTTCTGGGAAATCGTGGTTTGAATTGAGGGACTACCTTGTAGAATTATCTGTCATGCAACTTCAATCTCCGTAATGTTTCCCAACCCTCGATCTTGATAGATCATAACCAAATTTAATGCGGGCTTGATCCAACTAACTTCTTCACCAAGTTTAACTACCTTGTGCCACCTCCAGGAGTGCCACATGGTAGGACACACGAAGGCGACACATGGTCCAATCAGGTGGGTGATATATGTCATGTTCTAACTACATTTACATCTTACCAAGGTTCTTAACTCACTAACATGTGCCACACATCCCATGTGTCCATGTCATCCCTAGTGACATCAGTAGTTCATGTCACTTCGGGACTTCGGGTTTCGAGAGATTTCACCTTAGCATACCCTGTTTCTCCCGAACGCTAAATTCCTGAACAAATCGATCTTCTGACATGTGTCTTTTTCGACGAACAGTTTGTATTGACTTCGGATTTTAGAACTTCAGAGATTCGGGCTTCGGAACTTTGGGAGTTTCCACTCTATTGACACTTGTCGACACATGTTCCCTATTTGGGTTAACGAAAAAAAATCACACAAAGTTCGTTTTGTCTTCTCTACATGTGACCGAGAGTTGTGACCTTGTCTTATCCTTTGGGTGCTTATATCACTTTGCAAGATTGACAGTCGTGTTTTAATGGATCGTGAAGATCAATGGACAAGAGTGATTACGGGAACTCAACTTGCTCACGCTTTAATTTCCTTCCCGATCTCCGCAATGCGAAGATTCTCATCCTTAGTAGGATCGATATCCACCATTGATCTGTTGATCTAGAAAGATCAACGATCCTGATGGATTGTGGGGTCTCAACTTACTCTTACTTTAATTTCCTTCCCAGTCTCTACAATCACTCCCCACGGTCGATCTCCCTTCAATGATATCTGACGATCATGACTTAATCTTCACTTGATATGATGGCTTATCTTTCTCTCGCCCAGATCTAACGGCCCAACACCACGAATAGTGTGATTTCTTTCTCTATGACCATTTCGTAAACTTGTTACACCTCCTGTTTTTATGAACACAACCCAAGTATTCTTTCAACGTCCTTCTAGCACTCTAGAATGCTCTGAAATTCAAATTGTGTCCATTTTGACAACAATTCTTTTCTGAAACTTTTCCTTTAGCTTCTACTAACATGGTCCATCCAGGCTCAGTGTTGAAACCATGGATCTGATACCAATTTGTAATGTCCCCAACCATTTGTAACATCCCAATCCACCAACAGGTCGGGCAATGTCACCGTGGAATTTCACCGTAATACCAATTTGTGGCAGCCTCGACCACCCAGGCTGGACTAGGCCGTGTAACACCACCAACAGACTGCTAAGCTCTTGTAGGAGATTAATTTTTCATCATGGACTACATATATATTACATGCATTTCTAATGAAATAAAATGAAATAAAATATACTTCTACCATACTAACTCATGTGAAATTGACCGTAAATCATATATGCAATGAAAGAACATGAAAACATTGCAAGAATCACAGACATGGACAACAAACATCATTAAACACATAATTGATACTTATATTTGGATTGTGAATACCATCATCTATGTGAAAACCTTCCATGAACCTCCTAGCCTTAGACCATGATGCTCATCACTCTCAATAGTGGGTCACCCCCGAGCTGGGACTAAACTCCACCGGGAAAGGGATTCCTAGGTTTGGCAAGGTTAACATGAATTCACACATTTCAACAGGAAGGATTCTCTCAGAAGCCACTTATGCCCACTACTCACAGACTGTAATTCCCCACATGCATGTCCCACCCTAGGAGTATACACCTTCAATGTCACACAATTCATCGACTGCTCCACCTCCCTTCCGGGGCTTCAACAACAGGTCGGAAAGGATATCTTAGAGATCTGTAGCTGCTACTGGACTCCCTCCAGGAGAATTCACTTCCTCGACACACTCTCTCACCTGGAGAGAGTTGCTCATAGGCCTGACAACCTTCCTCTTCAATCTACGAGCCTGACAGCCCACCTTTGCAAACCATAGGTTTGACAACCTATTTCTTCTATCCAGCTCCTAAGACAAATGGGAAAGGGTGAAGGAAACAACATAACTCAGATAAGGAAGAGTATGGCTCAACAAAAATACTAGTGCATGCAATTTACAAAGGTTCACGATGGCCACGAGTTCAATAATGGCGGAAATGGATGGCTACCTACTTGCCCAATGCATGAGTGAACTTGTCAGGATAAAGGTGTCTGGCTGGTCAGAGAATGGCGAGAATGGTGAGAATGGTGAGAGCCAAAGATGTATCCTTGAACCTCCGTGAGTCCCCCCCCCAAACAACAAGAATTACCACTTAAAATTGCATGTTCCTGAGCTGACACATGTCTCTCATGAATCACGTTCCTTTCCATTTCAAAGTCGTTCCCTCTTCACAAAGGAACTTAGGATATAATCATATCCTTCTATCAACATTTAGAATAATAATAAATTATTCTTGGACTTAAGCTCTTAATCTTAGTCCCTATTTCTAGCCTCTCAACGCCCTCTCCCTTACCCAACCTAATGGAGCTTAGTCTCCCATACTTTTTCTTCGTGGTCGATATACATGCAGTGATGTTTTTATATTAATAATATGATTATTTACATGTACAAAACAATCTTCTGGCCTTTAACACCTAGGCTCTCCGGCCTAATAAACACGTAAGCCTATCATCTTATAATTGCTTGGCTCACTAGCCTACAAAACATGTTACAATTCATAAATACTACTGGGGCTCGTGCTTGGGGATATTACATGTTACGTGCCTCAAATGCTCTTCTTTAGTTTTACTAAAGACTAATATATCATCCAGATATACAATCACAAACTTACCAATAAAATCCTTTAATACCTCATTCACTAACCTCATAAAAGTACTTGGGGCGTTTGTCAAGCCAAATGGCATAACAAGCCACTCATACAACCCTTTGTTCGTTTTGAAGGTTTTTTTCCACTCATCACCTTCTCTCATCCTTATCTAGTGATATCCACTTTTCAAGTCTATCTCTGAAAAATAACTTTCTCCACTCAAACAATCCATTAAGTCATCCATCCTGGGCAAAGGAAATATGTACCTGATGGTGATTTTGTTTATGGCTCTTGAGTATATACACATTCTCCGTCCTCCATCTTTCTTTGGACTCAAAATAGTTGGTACTGCGCATGGAATCAACCTTTCTCAGACCAATCCCTTGTCCATCAAATCCTAGACTTGTTTCTTTACCTCCTCATTCTCTTAAGGCGTCAATCTGTACTCTACTTTGTTTGGAATACTCACTCTTGGTATTAGATCAATGTGATGGATGATACTCCTGATAGGTGGCAATGCGTGAGGTAACTCATCCACTACTATGTCAGAAAAAGTTTCTAACAACTCCTGAATTTCCTCAGGAAAATCATCTGTATAAGTACTCGCAAGGATAACTCTTGGTTTCCTCACTACAACAAACTACATCTCTTGTTCTTTCTTAACTTCACTCAAGATTTCCTTCCCACTCATGAGAAGTATGCTTGTGTTGGCTTCTTCCTTCACCTTCTTATCCTCTATTGGTAGTAGCATGTGTGTCCTACCATTTTTATCCAAGGTATAAGTATTTTTCCTCCCATCATGAATGACATTCCTGTCAAACTTCCATGGTCTCCCCAACAAAACATGACATATATCCATGGGAATTACATCACATAAAATCTCATCTCTATATCCTCCTATCTTAAATTAAACTAGGCATTGTTTTGTTACCATTACCTGGTGTCCTTTCTACAACCATGAGACTCTATATGGACTTGGATGTGAAATTGTCTCCATCTCAAATTTTCCACCATCTCCGTGGATACTAAGTTATCAGTGCTCCAACTATCAATTATCACCTTGCATACTCTATCTTTTGTCTTGCAAGCAATTCTAAACAAATTGTTCCTCTACACTGGTTTTTCCACTTCTTTCTCAGGATTCAAGAGAACCTTCCTCATCATCAAGGATCTCCCATATTCTACGCATTCTGTCTCAACATTCCACTTCTGCGCTTCCAAAATTTGATCTTTATCTCCTCCTTCTTTCTTTCTCTCGAGGCATTACCAAGACATGTGTCATGTTTTTCCACAGGAAAAACACTTCACCTCTCCTCCTCTGCCTCTTCCTCTTCCTTGAGGAAAACAATTTCCACCACCATATGGTCTCCCTCAGGAACTTCCTCCTCTTTTTGAGTGACTATGTGGTTTTCCAGTCTCAACCTTGGGATTCTGTGCCTTATCATGGATAATTCCCTTACCTCTATTTAAACTTCTACCTCGTCTTCGTTGACTCTTCTTCCTGGCCAACTTTTCTTTTGCCTTTAGTGCAATCTGATAAGCGTCCTCCACTGTCCTTACTGCCATCATGTTGATTTCATCCTGGATTTCATATCTCAAGACATTAATATACCTGGCAACCTTTTCTCCATCTTTCTCTCTCTATCCATCCCTAATGTTCAACTTATAGAAATCCTCTGTGTGCTCTTTAACTGTCAGTCCTTTCTGTCTTAGGTTTTTCAATTTCCTGAACAGATTTATCTGATAGTCTTGGGATATGAATTTAGCTTTCAACTTGGCTACCATTCTGTCCCAGTTCTTAATATTTTGCTTTCCCTTTCTTCTTCTATCAGCCTGTAGTTCATCCCACCACAGTGCTGCATGTCCCTTCAATCTGGTGACAACGTGCTTCACCTTTTTCTCCTCATCGACGTCTTCATAGTCTAAGTACTTATCCATGGATCTTATCCAATCCAACAATTCTTCAACATCTAAGTTTCCTTCGTACATTGGGATGTCTATCTTTTCTCTAGCTCCCAATTTGACAACATCTTTTAACAAGCATTCTCTTGTAGCATCCTCTAATACAACTTCTCCAACTTCCCTTTCTTCGTTCTCTGCATCACTGACGTCTCCAACATCAGGTGCTCTCCTTTGTGTTGTCTCCATAGCATCCAACCTTGCATGAATTTCTATCATATCCCTTTCTACAACTCAATTTTCTATAGGTGGCTCTGCACGTCTCCTAGGCAGCATGGTGCTGAAATTTTCCACACACAGAGATTAAGAACTTTTGTTTCTGATACCTCTGGATTTTATCATACTATCTCCTCTACCTTCCTACAGAATTAAAATATGTGGCTCTGATACCACTTGATGCAGAACCCCCTTCTCTCCTCGATGCTTCTCGACCTCCTGGTCTAGGATCTTCAAATATTTGAACCGAATCAGCTCTTAGGGCTCTGCTAGACCCTGGAATCAATTTACACAGGTCCCTTGATGTTACCCATCCAGGTTCAAATTACCCACGCAACCATTTTCTGGTGCCTCTGGTAACACCAACTAGAGAGTGCTAGCTCCTATGCTAGACTCTTATCTTATACAACCACGAGCTATGACCTATGTCTAGCTCTCTTCAAGAATTCGGGCTTTGGCGCTTTTGAGCGCAACTGACTCCCTTTTTCCCCGAACTCTAAATCGGTGAATCATCCATGCTAGATCTATGGTCCACGCTCCCCTAACAACCAATGACTATGATCCACTTCAGAACATTGGGCTTCAAAAATTTTTCACACTTCATCCTCACTTTTCTCCGAAGTGATATTTTTTTGAAGCATACAGATCTCTACCACGTGTCCTTTTGGATCCAATGGTCTAGATCTATTCGACCTTCGTGACTTCGACATAAATTGCTTCTACTCCACGCAAATTCTCCGGAGCTTTATCTACCAGACCTTTGATCTTCTACCACATATCCTCCTCAATATCGACGTCTTAGATTCACTTTGCAGCTTCAGGACTTCGGTGATCCCTCTCCTTAAACACTTCTAAAACTCTGAGCACGTGAAGTGTCGAAGGACTTCAAAGATTATCCTCCATGCAACTTCCCTAGATCTCATAGTCTGGAAAGATAACGATCCCTCCGAATGGATCTCGCTCACTGATTTGGGAAATTTGTAGTGGGCTCCTCCCTATTGAAGAATTTTCTCTTGCTGTCTCTTCTAAGATTGTTCTTTTCGAAACTTTGAACTCCTCAGAAATATTCTTCTACACTTAATCGAATATCGACCATGTGCACACCTTGCAAATAAGTTTCTTTACAAAACTCCTTTATGGGCAATTGTGCACTCCTTGCACCACTTCTTTACACAACTCAATTGTTCCTGCTGAACAATATAACTTTGAGTGTGTTTCCACCTGCGCACACCTTGAGAGGTCCTCTACACTCTTTTCATAAAAAGATTCAATTTGCCTCTCCTAAACTTGTGAGTCACAACAAAATCTGTCAACGCACACCTTGCAGACACTTTGCACTCCTGGAAAATAAAGCTTCAAGTTATCTCTTCTGATCTTTTGAGTCGAAACAAAAATTGTCAACGCACACCTTGCAGACACTATGCATTCCTTGCATGAACTCGTAGAAGAGAAACAATTGAAACTTATCTAATCCTCACAGATTCATACATTCAACCATGTAAACACATTCATAACATAAGAACAAATAAACACATAGAATTGCACTTAAACTGAAATCCTACCATTCATTTAGATAGACACAGTAATAGCAACACTAGACATTTGGATCAACGCTTCTCTGTTATATTCATTCAAATGAAATTTACATGGGCTCATACAACTATGATAAGCTTCAACAACTTCAATGACTACTATCAATAGAAACAACTATTGGATTACTGAGAGGGGGGGTGAATCAATAATAGCGTAATTTTAATCCTTTTTCTCCAAATAATCCAAGTGTTATATCAATGTAGAATTATTATCCAATAATGAGCAATAAGAAATGAACAATCACACACATACACAGTACACCAGTGTTTTACGTGGAAACCCAAATCGGGAGAAAACCACA
>JASDQU010188105.1:2555-17189 GCA_032191745.1 Picea mariana
TTTCACATTCTTCCTCTAGTGATATCATGGCCAGTACTTTCAAGGCTTCACCCCCACAATCAATTATTGGCAACTCAAACAATAATACATTTACATTTTCCTCATGCATTAGCATGGTAATTCCTATTCTATGATTAATTACAAATTGGGGGAAACAGGGGTGTTACACCATACCATGCCTTTCCTTTCAACACCATGCCATTCTATGGCTTGCCTTTCCATGCCATGTCATTCCTTTCCATGCCATGCCATGTCTATCCTTACAAGGTGTTAAATTTTGAAACATATGTAATAAGCACTAAGAGAAACATTAGTTCTAGTGATCCTGAAACAAACTCTTTTCCTAGAAACAAAATGATAGTTGAGGAGCCCCAATATTTGAAACTTGGTGCCCCAGATCCAGTGAAACCGAAATTTCATCCATCCGAGTCACATTTAAAGTTTTATCATGAGTTGCAACTCAACCTCCTCAAGCCATTCAGGGACACGTTGGCAATTTTGTCTGGGGGCATAAAATCCATACCAGACAGCATAATAGAGTTTCATAATCTCCCACATGTCTATTCGACCAAGACCTATGCATCCACGCTACCCACAATCGCTCAACATAGTGTTCTTGAAAATCGACCTCTTGTTCATAAATTTCACTATGCCTCATTGAGCAAAACCCTAGTTCCGATGATCCTCCAACAAACACTTTTCAGGGAAATGGAATGATAGTGGAGGGGATCCACTAGCTGAAACTCAGTGCCTCGAATCCAATGCAACAAATGGTTTGTCCATCCGCATTTCATTTAGAGGTTTATCATGAGTTGTAACTTGCCTCCTCAAGGCATTCATGGACATGTTGGTAATTTGGTCCGGGAGTATAAAACCCAAACCAAGCAGAATAACAAAGTTCCATAAGCTCCCACACATCTGTTTGGATAATACCCAAGTGACCATGCTACCCACAATCACTTGTCACAATGTTCTTCAAAATTGACCTCTTATTCATTAATTTCACTATGGATCATTGAGAAAAACCCTAGTCCCAAAGATCCTCCAATGAACTCTTTTTCAGGCAACGAAATGACAACATAGGGGCCCCACTAGATGAAATGTGGTGCCCAGATCTAATGCATCCGATTATTCATTCATCCAAGACCTCGTTAGAGTTTTATCATGAGTTTTAACTCACCTTCTCAATCCATTTAGGGACATGTTGGAAATTTGGTCTTGGGACATAAAATCAAAACTGAGCATCATAAAAAAGTTCCATAATCTCCCCCACATCTATTTGGATAAGTCCTATGTGACCAAACTACCCAAAATGACCTGGCATAGTGTTCTTGAAAATCGACCTCTTGATCATAAATTGCACTATGCCTCATTGAGAAAAACCCTGGTCCCAAAGATCCTCCAATGAAATTTTTCCGGAAAACAAAATGACATCGAAGGGGCCCCACTAGCTAAAATCCTATCCCCCAAATATAATGAAACTGGTGGTATCCATCCGAGTCACGATTAGTTTTATCACGAATTGTAACTCACCTTCCTCAATCCTTTCAGGGACATGTTATCCATTTGGTCCAGTGGCATAAAATCCAAACTGAGTAGCATAACTAAGTTTCATAAGATCCCACACATCATTTTGGCCAAGGCCCATGCGACCACGATACCTATAATCTCCTGACACAATGTTCTTGAAAATTAACCTCTTGTTTAGAAATCGCACCGTGCCTCATTGAACAAAACCCTAGTTTCACTGATCCTATAACAAACAATCTTCTAGGTAACATAATGATAGAGGAGGAGCCCCACTAGCTAAAAATTGATGCCTTAGATACAATGTAGCCAATGGTTCATCCATCTGAGTCCCGATTAGAGTTTTATCATGAGTTGAAACTTCCCTACTCAATCCATTTAGGGACATGTTGGGAATTTGGTCCTGGGGCATAAATTACAAACCGAGTAGCATAAAAGAGTTTCGTAAGCTCTCACAAGTATTTTTCACCAAGGCCCATGTGACCACGCTACCCAAAATTGCTTGGCATAGTGTTCTTGAAAATCAACCTCTTGTTCAAAAATTGCACTATGCCTCATTGAGAAAAACCCTAGTCCCGAAGATCTTCCAACAAACGCTTTTTCAGGAAACAAAATGATAGCGTAGGGGACCCACTAGTTGTAACCCATTTCCCTCGATCTAATGCAACTGACGGTTCATCCATCCGACTCTCGGTTAGAGTTTTATCATGAGTTGCAACTCACCTCCTTAATCCATTCAAGGACATGTTGACAATTTGGTTTGGGGGCATAAAATCCAAACCAAGCAGCATAAAGAAGTTTCGTAAGCTCCCACACGTATATTTGGCCAAGGCCCATGCAACCACACTACCCACAATCTATTGGCACAATGTTCTTGAAAATCGACCTCTTGTTCATAAATTACACTGTGCCTCATTGAGAAAAACCCCAGTCATGGAGATCTTCCAACAAACGCTTTTATGAGAAATAAAATGAAAACAAAGGGGTTGACTAGGTGAAACATGGTGCCTCATATGGAATGAAACCGATGGTTCATCCATATGAGTCTTGGTTGGAGTTTTATCATGATTTGCAACTTGCCTCCTCAAGCCATTCAGGGACATGTTGGAAATTTGGTCCGAGGGCATAAAATCCAAAACGAGCAGCATAACAAAGTTTCATAAGATCATGCATGTCTATTTTTCCAAGGCCCATGCAACCACACTACCTAGAATCACCTGATAAAGTGTTCTTGAAAATCAACCTCTTGTTTAGAAATTGCACTATGCTTCATTGAGAAAAACCCTAGTTCCTATGATCCTCCATCAAATGATTTTTTGAGAAATGGAATGACAATGGAGGGGCCCACTAGTTGAAACCTAGTGCCCCAGATCCAATGCAATAGACGATTCGTCCATCCGAGTCTTGATTAGAGTTTTATCGCCTCTTTTGATACTGAGAGGGGGGTGAATCAATATCAAGTACAATTTAAAAACCTTTTTCAACTTATACTTAAACCATTCAATTATATCCAATGAGAAATGAACAATAATATAAGAGTTACACCAATACACCACAATACACCATGCACAATATATGAGAAATAATCAATAGTTTTTGTTCAAGGGAAGTAATGAATTCCAAAGGTAGCTATAGCTTCCAAATGTCGAGGGAGGGATAAACCTCCAATAGGAAGATAGAATCCTCCAATATCAAGAGAGAGTTGAACTCTCCATCCTTGCCCCTTCCTTCCACCCAAGAATATATGAAACTTTACATTAAATCATCACCATCAACCAATAATCACATAGAACCTGATAATGCTTCCTGAGACTTCTTCAATTTTTGCAATAATTCAATTCTTGGAGTCCTCTGATCTTGTATATCATATTACTCAATGTATTCTCTGAAACTCCTCCAATGTTCACTCCTTGAATCCTTCCCAAAAAGAGGTTATAGAAAGAATGGTAGACTTTATTCAATTCTGGTCTATTCAGAAGTCCCAACTTGTACAGCATGCCCCACGCTCAATATTTAACATTCGGTTCTAAAACTCTCACACAAGAAACTAAATTCCGTACTATTTCCAATGGAAGTGGTCCCACTTCATTTGGATTCTCGATGAAGAAGTTATGAGGGTTTTACTCGGAACACCTGTTTATTGACTAACTTTAGGACTGGTCACAAACCCTATCTTCCACAGAGTGTATCTCCATAATTATAGCAAATCAAGAACTGAACATTTTACCAGTGGTACCTTGATATGTCTTCTCAATACCATAGAGATTTCACCATTTGAGTCGTTCTAGAAAACAAGTTATAGCAAAAATGGTAAGATGATCTAAAAATAACATACTCACCAAAAGACTTCATCCTCCCTTGAAATCTGGCCTTATTTTACTTCTTATTTCCTCTGAAATTCAACTTGTATCAAAATGAATGTATAATGATGTTTATTTTTACCATTTATGTCACTTCCTTTTAACATTAGGGCCGACCTAACAATTTCTTAGTTTGTAATTCTTTTCTTTAATTATCTTCAGGGCCTACACGTACTTCCTTCTTCAATTCACTTTATCATCTTCAAAAATTCATTTCTCCTCAACCATGAGGATCCACGTGACATGCCACATACCACCGAAAACGACATGATGTATACTATCCATCCATGGGTTTTGTATCTGCATGTGCATTGTCCTTCATGTCCAAATACCTTCATTAATCTTGCGGTCCAAAACCCATGACTAGGGTTGATATCAATGACAACAACCAATCTTCCAACAACCTCCTCAAGCAATTCAGATACATGTTGGCAATTTGGTTCAGGGGCATAAAATCCAAACTGAGTAGCATAACATAGTTCCGTAAGCTCCTGCAGATCTCTTTGGTCAAGGTGCATGTGACCACACTACCCACAATCACCCAACAGAGTGTTCTTGAAAATCAACTTCTTATTCAAAAAATGCACTATGCCTCATTGAGTAAAACCGTAGTTTCAGTGATCATCCGATAAACTCTTTTTCGGACAACAAAATGACAATGGAGGGGCCCCACTAGATGAAACTCGGTGCCTCAGATCCAATGCAATTGACAGTTTTTCCATCTGAGTCCCGGTTAGAGTTTTCCTCTCAAATTTTTCCCCAACCCATGCAACTTTATTGGATGGCCTTTCCATTTCCCTATGCAAGATTGAAGTCCCCTTTTGTACTTCCCAGAGCCAAAAAATACTATTTTTCCACATATATGCTCCCTACTCATTAGACATCATGCATATATGCAGGTTGCACCACTACAACCCATGTACATCGAGTTTGGTGCTCAAAATTAAAAATTGTGTTGTGTTTCCATGTCATGTTACGGTATCCATGATCCTTGACCTTTGATATACTCGAAACGTTCTGAATCGGCCCTTCAGTTCCATTTTAGGGATATAATTTGATCCGTATCCAAGCTGTGGAAGGATGGGAGAATTCAAATTTTTAGAGAAAAGATATTCTGGAGAAATTTTCACTTCACATTGAGTCTGCATCCCTTTATCCTTTAAAATTTGAA
This sequence comes from Picea mariana, assembly GCA_032191745.1. Lineage (NCBI taxonomy): Eukaryota > Viridiplantae > Streptophyta > Pinopsida > Pinales > Pinaceae > Picea > Picea mariana. The sequence continues at coordinate 7,614 of JASDQU010188105.1, forward strand.
CATATTGTTCAGCCCCCAAGATATTCCTTCTTTGATGGATAACCTCATTGTCTCCTTTATATGAGCTTGCCTTTGGTGGAGGATTGAAGTGGTGGAGACTTAACTGAAAGAACTAGTTACTCATGAGAATATTACAATCCATAATGACTTTGTACACATGGATGCCAATTTAAATTACAATGTAGATCGATGTGGAAATAAATCCAAATAGTTGTTCATGGCCATGAATAGGAAATACAAAGTAGACACATGCCATAGAATGTCATAGTCACAAACAAGGACTGGTGGAAAACCATTCTCAAAATCAATCTGAATATCTCTGTATACAATGTACTACAATTTGATCTCCGATGATCACTGAAATCATATAGGTACTAGCCTAATGAGCGATAACAAAATTTCATGAAATATGCTACTGTAAACTAATGCTCCATGTCTTCTACACAATCTGCCAAAGGTGCAAGTCTACATCATGTGGATAGAGGAGTTGAGGTCTAACACAATGAGACTTCGTTTGATTATGAGTCATTAAGGTATACCGTTAACAAATGCGAGACAACCTAGTGATAATGAAAGTAGGTATCAAGGCACCGACTACATTCTTAAAAGTGTGAATAAAGGTGTTGAGGTCAAACACTTGAATAATCCATTGATCAAGATACATTGATGTACTCCCAACTGTTGATGTCGGGAGAACCTGCCACTGATGACTGCAAGCTTCTAGGTACTCATAGGACTCTAAGTTTCATTTCTAGAATAGATGAGTTGAAGACGATGGAAGGAGACACACTGAAAGGAGAGATTTAAGGCATCTCTCATTAGTTAGCACGAGGTACAAAGAAATTTCTTGATGATTTGGAGGAACTCGAATGAAGAGGATGTTCATGAACTAACGACCCTGTACATATTTCGCATGCACCAGATGCAAGTAATGCATGAAAAATATGATCTGAATAGCAACCAATAAGGAAACATTCTGACAAAGGTGATGAAACCACCAATAGGGCTAATGGCATCCAAGACTGCTATAGTGGGAAAAATCCCCTATGGACTACACTAGGGTTCAACATGTAGGCAAATCTAACCGTCTAAAGTCTCCTACTTTTTAACAACTACCACAAATACACCCCACATTCATGCATAAAACACAAGGTAAAAAGATCTGATAACTCTATCTTAAACTCTGTGTCCGATGTCGATCCTTTTGTGTTCGGTTGTTCCTCGACTACAAGTCTCCTCCCAAGGCTGTCCTGCATTCATAAATAAACAAAAAAATAACTACTAACATGCATCTTATATATGAATTAGTGGGTTAGATGTCATAATCAAATATAAATCAAACATAAAGATTGAACACAACATATTTAGGACATAAAACATATTCCTTTTTATTAATCTCACAAAGTTACTTACAATGAGATCAACAACTGCTCATCGAACCCAGTCTGGGATCCTCTTCACCAATATCCAACTATGCTTCCACGTATCTTTCTCCTCTTCATCTCTCTCTAGGGAATAGATTAGGCTTGCAATGGAGGAAAAAGGCAAGAATAGGGAGTTCTGGCTCAAAACTCACAATGTGGCTACAAATTCTTGGGGCAAGGGGGGAAAGTGAAATGGGAAGAGTTTCACTATTCTTATGCTTAGCTTTGGAATGAGACCCCAAAACCTCCTTTTATATGACAAAATTATGGTTATTCAGTTGGGTGATGGGCTATAAGCGGTGGGACAATTGGAAAACTACCCAATAGCCCGTAATCTCAACGAATTCCTTGAAACTTTTAAATTTTTACAACATTTGTGGGTATACGTGGGCTGTAATGGTGTAGCGAGCATACGTATGTGAGCTATCATGGTGAAACAAGCATGTGTACGCGGGAAGTAGTGGTGCAGGGTGCGTACATCTTCAAAAATAGTGGTTTTAAGAAGAGTTGCTCAGTGATGGCTTGAGAAAAATGGTAAGTAAGAGGGCCTGATGCCATGTATGCATGTATGGTGCAATTTAGGTTTATAAAATATGCCCCATAATGTGTGAGGTCATAAGAGAATCTAATGGCCAAAATACATTACAAATATTCACCAACGTACAAAGCGAGTGAGCCTAGGATGAGAGTTCGAGAGGTGCCATCTGCAAAAATAGTAATTTTCTCATTGAGGTGGGCATACCCATGCTCAGGATGAAATAAATCATGGATACCAATGAAATACACTGCAGATCCATGTCATATAACTATATAAACTGTAGCCGCGCGAAATACACAATGGATTTACATCTCAAAATCAAAGATATACATGTATAGTATCCATCTTTAAGAATCCAATGATGCCTGATGGATGGAGATGAGGCCTTCAGAGCTCAGGAAAGAACTTCAAGATCTTCAAACCTCAGGCAGGAGTGTAATAAGAGTGTACGACTTCACTACCCAAAGGTCTCCGATGACTCGTCGGGGAACAAACAAGAGGATCTTGATGATCAGGCAAAGAACTTCAGTGATTTCGAACAAGGACTTGATTGGACTTTTGGGGATGGATGGGCATGGGGGAAAGAGAAAAATTGCAGAGAGGTAGACTCAATTTGGGTAAAAATTCCCTTGGACTATAGTGCGACAGATGATTAGACTCAAGCAACATGACATTGACATAAGTTCATGATGCATGAGGCAACACAAACTCTCCATGTGTTTGGAAGAATAACCAAATGGAGGACGACACAACTCTATGTAACGAGAACAACTTCCTAAGGTCATATTAAATCCCAAAGCTTAGAGAACAAACAAAAGGATGTTCTTTGTCCAAGGGAGACTCATTATGCTGCCACAAAAAGAAAATACTTTTTCCGTCCTTTTTTTGGGGTATATTTGATTTTTTTGTCTTTTTGAATAATTTTGGAAAGCTTGAAAAAGAATACAAGAATGATACATTACAAAGGAGGAAGGAGTGTCACAAGCATACTAGTTCCAAGTGCAAGGAACACACTAATTCTCAGAGAAAGGAGACATGTGCAGGGAAAAGACACTCGTGAAAATTCCTTCATGGGTCAAAGTGTCAAGACACAAAGGCAAAGTGCTACAAGGCTTGCGTATAAGGCATGGTTCAAAGGTTCAGTTGAGAGCAACATGGAGACGACATTATGCCAAAGACATAGAGATGAAAATGCAATTAATAGGACACAATGATAATGCCCTTCAATGTAATTTTAACGAGCCCAGAGAAGGTAAGCTTAGTGGTTTTTCATTTTTAGAGAGTCTAAAAAAGTGCAAAAGAAGACTCCACTCGGGTACCTTTTTCGAAGGTAGTCCAGTCTGTTTGAAAAAGGGTTAAACTAGCATCGAAAAAACGTCTATTCAAAACCATTTTAACGAGTGTGACACTGACAAGATCACTTGACAATCTTTTCAATTTTAAGGAGTCTGAAAAGATCTTAACTACAGACTCGTTGCCTTTTTCTAGATTTAGTCTCCTTAGCTCGAAAAAGTGAAATTTACTGAGGAGAACTCTCCCAATGAGATGAATCTCCCCAGGTGTACCTTTTTACTCCTTAATCTACAAGCTGAGAAAAGGGGTAAACTCATGCCAGTAGATGTTTTTCTGAACCAATTAACGAGTGTGAAAGAACAAGGTCACTCGATGATCTTTTCAATTTTAAGGAGTCTGAAAAGAGCTTAACTATGGACTCCATAGGGGATTTCCTTCTGGACCAATTTAATGAGTGTGAAGGAACAAGATCACTCGACAATATTTTCACTTTTAGGAGTCTAAAAAGAGCTTAACTATGGACTCTGTGGGGGTTCCTTTTTCATAAATTTAGTCCCCCAGGCCCAAAAAAGGGTTAAACTTATACCTGAGAATACTATTATAGAAAACCAAGGTTCGTAGAGTGTACCTTTGTTCGTAAAATTGACCATCCGAACCGAAAAAGGGGTAAACTACTATCGGACAGACGTGCCTTCAAATTTTAGTCTGGCAAGTGTGAAGGACAACAAGATCGCTCGACAATCTTTTCATGTTTAAAGAGTCTGAAAAGGGCTTAAAAGAAGACTCGTTTTCTGGGAGTCCTGAGGGTGAGGTCAAGAGTGATAACATATTAGACGTATGAGGCTCAATCTTGTAATTAGGAAAATACTAACAAGGACTCCCAAGCCTAAAGTCATTAATGACAGCATGGACACCAAAAATGAAAATAGGATCTACGTAGGGCATCCATGTAGTGGTAGGCTCTACCACCAAATTATGACACTTCTAAAGCAACAATGATGGTTTCGTGTCGCAATTCAGTGGGTTTGATCCTATGGTAAAGAAAAAAGAAAATGAGACGCAAAAAGTAGAGGTGGAATCCTAACTTAAATGCAAAAAGTTGGAAAAATGACTTTTACCAAAGAATCTTTGAAAGTGACCCATCTCCCAAAACGTTTTCCAAACCAAAAGTGAAGTGTATCGTAACATCCAATGAGAAACTCAAGAATCACGTTAAATGATTTTCAAGCCAGAAAAAATGACAAAAGGGTCCAAAAAATGACAAAAAAGGACAAAAAAGTCTATAAATAGAAGTTGCTAGCTCATTATCACCATTGAAAATTGAGAATTGACCAAAAAGCAAAAAACACCGCTTTGATAAAAGATTTGATTCTGGGAGCTTCAGAGGATGAAACAAACTTTTGCTCGGACCAAATAAGTACAAATCAACCCCTCTTGCATTCCAATACTTCCATTTTTCATTTATTTTGTTTTTTTGGGGGGCGCACACCTTTAAAAAAGGACGTCCCTACGTGTACGCGGGCTGTCCAAGGATAGCCCGTGTATGCCCACGGGTAGAAAAGAATCTACCTGTGTGCATACACGACTGTGTCCAAGACAACCCGTGTACACCCTCATAAAGGTAGAAAAAAAAATGCAAGAGCTAGCTTCCTCCATGAACTTGTTTCTAACAGGATGTATGTCCAGTGGAGAGAGAGAGGGAGCATGAGGATATAGATATCTTGGTCGATGAGGACCCTACAGCTATGGCCGCATTGAGACAATGAAGGTTGTGAAATTTCTTTCAATGTCCATTCATGAGGGCACAACCCAGACTGCTGAATGCCCGCAGATATTATTGGCATCTCGACGCTGAGGTGTTTATGCTCGAGGGGCAGTCGTTGACTCCAACGACTGAAGACATTTAATTTCTAACTGACCTCTCGAGGAGGGGTGAACCAGTTAAATTGTGTTCTTTTCCCCCCAGGCCTCACATCATTGCTGAGTTGATTGAACTACATTGTGAGGCCGACACTGAGAAAGTAGGTTCTCAGGTGCCAATCAACAAGATCACCAACCTATCACTGAAAGTGATAATTTTGGTCATTGGACAGATCACTGGATCCACAACTTTACATCAGGCCTCCCGGGCGCACATGCATTGTACAACATAGTGCTTGAATGCACGAATATTTGACTGGAGTACGACAATGATATATTACATGAACAGACAACTCACCGAGTGTCACGGGTGGAACAAAAAAAACTTCGGGTTCAAGACTATTCTGTCCTCATTATTTTTTGAGAGGGTACCCTGCCTCAGTCCTTGAGAGATAGTGTGGGGGCATGTGGCCTCCACCCCAGTAGTGTGAATATGGGTGACATTGTTGCCAAAACAGGGGGGCAGAAGGACCATAGAGGCCTTTGATGACACCTTTTTTGACCGGTGGGAACAACAAATTCTGACGATAGAGGACTACCCCTACGCTGAGATCAGCTTTTCCATGGATCTGGACATGCCCATACCTCCAGGAGTTAAGAGAGTAGAGATGGGTACGTTTGTTTTTTAAAATTTTATTTTTAGTTTCTTTTTATATATATCATTTTTATGTGTACCAAAGTATTTGACAACTATGTATATGTTATGTACATATGTGGGACTAGTGCGTCTAGCAGATTTTGCGAGGAGCAGGCAACATCCTCGACCAGAGGCTTCACTAGCAACAACAATAGGGGGACCTCTAGCCAGAGAGGTTGAAAGAGTGTTGAGATGGGTAGAGCAGAACCTCACCGCGCTCACTTGTACAATGCCCATGGTCGAGATCGAGGATCTCCCGCCATCTATGAAGCCTCATGCGGTTGGGATGCCATGGACCTGGGTCCATCTTTTCCAGCCTTTGGAAAACACCTTCATTCACTATGGCTGATCCAGGTGGATATCGGTGGCCACCCACCATTTCCGACTGGCTCAAAACAGTTTTCTAGCAATTTTGGCAATTTACTATTTTTAGCAGTTTTTAACCTCTGTGGCCATTTTGAGGGCCCAAATGAGGGTTTTTCAAGATCAAGGTCCTCAATGATAGTCAAAGGCATGATTGATCCCTCAAAATTAATCTCCTCGACAATACTTTTCCAATGAGCTATCACACGCCTAAAAGGGAGATCATATGCAAAAGTTACGACCCCGGGAAGTTGATGTACTCACTTACCCAAACGGGGCCCACATGACATTTGGTGCTTCATCTCCTAGGGTTAGGTTTTTGTATGTTTAGGGTTTTTGGCATTCCTGTTTATTGTAAAAAGGCCTTCAAATCCTCATTGTAACCATCTTCTTGCGAATGCGAGTAGCCGTCACATCTCTTCTCAGAGATAAGCTGCCACCATTCTAGTGAGTCTTTCACTCTGTATTTTTACAGTCTCTGTACTTCTCTTTCATTAATAGAAATTGTGTATTACTGTATATCTGTGTCTATGGTTGCATCTCTGATACATTTATGTTATATTATTAAATATCTACAATATCTCTGTGCATTTCTTTATTATATCTCCGCTCGCATTTCGTGCCAAAAATAATCCGGATCAGTGGTATCAGAGCAGGCTGCTCTTGATCATTTTTTCAGTGCATGTCCCCGACGAGGTCTGAGTATAGAAAGTTGGGTCTTGAGATTGTCTCTCTTGAAGACAATTTCTCTCGCACACCCAAGAAACCCTCAATGGCGGAAGAAAATAAAAACGACGGAGCAGACGATCCTATCAATCTGTTGCTTGAGCAAGCTCTCACGTGACAAAGGGACGAAATGATGGAGAATTTTTCCCACATCCTTCAATGCCCGTTGATAATAACGAGCGCATATTCATCAAGCAACCACTTTGGAGGCATCGTGCCTTTCAAGGTACAAGTTAATTTTGATATTCCTATATTTGAAGGACAAATAGATGCATAAGCCCTAGAAAAATGGTTAACTATGCTAGAAGGTTATTTCTCTATTCATAATTTTTCTGACAAAGAAAATATCACCTTCGCACTCCTTAAATCTCTCCCTCATGTCAAACATTGGTGGGAAACTTACTGGGAGCAAAGTTCCACAGAGGATTCTGGAATATACGGTGATGATCCCACTTGGGATTTTTTTGTGGATGTGGTAAAGGAATAGTATTAGCCTGTTGGCAACTATGAGGACTAGTACATGAGATGAACCACACTGCGGAAAGAGAGGGGCCAAGTAGTTCTAGAGTTCACCAATACCTTCCATACCTTGTGCACCAAGTTAGGTATCAAAGACTTCGAGCGACATTTGGTTCTGAAATACCGTGGGGATATACACAGATACATCTAGACAGAAATGGATTTTCTGGACATCTCATCACTCAGTGCTTCTTATCGATATGATGTTAAGATCGAGAAAAAATTTAAGCACCAGAACAAATGGGAGTTTGGGTCTGCAAATCCACAACAAATGGAGTATGAAAAAGATGACCCTAAGAAACAGTCTCCCGAAAACCAGTCCAAGACACAGGAAAAGAAGGGTCACAAGAAGACAAAGAAGGACACCGAAAAATGGTGCGAGTTCCACAAAAGCCTCTGGCACAACACCGATGAATGTCGCTCAAAACAGTCATTGGTGGCCAAGATCAAAGACAAAGAGCCGAACCCTGATTCAGAATATGATTATGAAAATAATGGTAAAGGTTAGATCATTGACGCAGACCCCACTGCTATTTTCGCGACCACAACAATTCAACCAGAAGAACCAACAGATCCTAAAGAAGGGGAGCAGATTTTTCATTCACAGATGTGGGTGAAGGGGACCCCGCTGCATTTTATTGTTGATAACAGAAGCCAGAAGAACCTCATCTTAGCAAAGGTCATCAAATAATTGGGATTTTCGACAACACCACACCTGCAGCCATACAACATCGAGTGGCTTCACCAAGGACGAGATCTCTATGTCAGCCAACAATGTCGATTGTCATACAACATCCAACCCTTCAAGGATGAGGTATTATGTGATGTTACCCCACTGGATGTCTGTGATGTTCTCTTGGGCCAACCATATATGTGGAAGCACCATGCTATTTATGAGTCTCGACCTCGTACTGTCATTGTTTCTCTGGGGGGTCACCTCTACAGAATACCAGAGGTAGTTCCAACTACTGTTCGACCTAAAAAGTGCCTCAAGGTAGTATCTCATAATGCAAAATTTAGCTTCTTCACAATCTGTTCAAAAGGAGAACAGAAGGACACTGCAACCACTACAGCCTCGCCCCAAGCACCTTCTATCAAATAGAAGAAAGTTGACAAGGTTGCAGCAAAGCACAAAGATTCCTTCTGCGCATCGTTCTCTCATGTATCCTGACTTTTTGAATGGCCTTAGCCTCAACAGGTTCATGACAAACTTCCACAAACTAAGCAACACGACGTCTCCAGCAAGGCAATCAACTCACCAAGAAACAGATTCAGCAAACGCTTTTCCCTCTCCCTCGGGAAATCAACGCAATGGATACCATTTCTTCCTAAGGATGGAGGATCGATCCAGGTAGATATCAGTGGCCACCCACATTTTTTGACTAGCTCAAAACATTTTTCTGTCAATTTTGGCAATTTACTATTTTTAGCAGTTTTTAACCTTCGGGGCCATTTTGAGGGCCCAAATGAAGGTCTTTCGAGATAGAGGTCCTCAATGATACCTAAAGGAATTAATAATCCCCCAAAATGAACCTCCTTGACAATACCTTTCCAACAAGCTATCACACGCCTAAAACAAAGATCGTATGCAAAGGTTACGACCCCGGGAAGTTGATGTACTCACTTACCCAAACGGGGCCCACATGACATTTGGTGCTTCATCTCCTGGGGTTAGGCTTTTGGATGTCTAGGGTTTTTGGAATTCCTGTTTATTGTCAAAAGGCCTTCAGAGCCTCATTGTAACCATATTCTTGTGAATGCAAGTAGCCATCACATCTCTTCTCAGAGATAAGCTGGCACCATTCGAGCGAGTGTTTCACTCTGTGTTTTTACAGTCTCTGTACATTTCTTTCATTAATAGAAATCGTGTACTACTGTATATCTGTGTTTATGGTTGCATCTATGATACATTTATGTTTTCTTATTGAATATCTGCGATATCTCTATGCATTTCTTTATTATATCTTTGCTTGCATTTTGTGTCGAAAATAATCTGGATCAATGGCAGGGCCAACATGCCCTGTGCTTAGCTTAGGGTGGACCACTTACGTGTCGAGGGCAATTTTTGTATATTTTTGAGGGCATAAGCCCCGCAATGTATACCAAACATATTATTGTTTGATGTGCTTGCGCCCACCTATGTACTCTGAGACTTT
>JASDQU010188105.1:25876-37268 GCA_032191745.1 Picea mariana
GAAAGTAAAAGGGAAAAAGTGAAGGCAAGACAAGACCAAAAACTGACTTCAGGTCTACTGTGGATCACAGGGAGTCACTGACGATACTGAGCAAGCTGATCAGAAAAGACTCACAAACGCGTCTCAAACACTTTCAAAGAAAACACAAGAAATATTGATAAAGATAAGCTAAACTGACGTCAAACCCAGGCTACAGACTGTAACAACAGAGACCAGTACTAGATCAAGAAACCCATGAGAAGTATGACTTCAATCAAGAAAGAGGTTGTCTGCCTCTTGTTTCAAAAAAAAATTCTTGACACATGCACACAACTGACACTTAAGAAGCCTGCGTATGTACGTGGGATGTCTAAAGGTAGGGTGCGTATGTACACGTGCAGACCCAAAGTAGGTCGTGTACACCTCTGTAAATTGTCAGAAAGAAAACTAACAGATAGGTTGACAAGGAAGGGAGTACTGGTATGGCAGACCATAATCCCTTAAAGACTCAGAAACTTACAAAAAACTCAAAAAAGGTAATCAAACCAATTAAAAAACCCAAAACGATATCCCCTAAAAACCCTAGAGGCTTCCTCAGTATGGTCACCAATTTTTCTATAGTGGGAAAACCCACCTATGGACTACACTAGGGTTCAACATGTAGGCAAAGATAACTGTCTAAAGTCTCCTACTTTTTAACAAATACCCAAATATACCCCACATTTATGCATAAAACAAAAGGTAAAAAGATCTGGTAACTCTACCTTAAACTCTGCGTTCAGTGTCGATCCTTTTGCGTTTGGTTGTTCCTCGACTATAGTTCTCCTCCCAAGGATGACTTGCAATCATAAACAGACAAACAAAGAACTATGAACATGCATATTATATATGAATTAGTCGGTTAGATGTCATAATCAAATATAAATCAAACATAAAGATTGAACACATCATATTCGAGACAGAAAACATATTCCTTTTTATTAATCTCACAAAGTTACTTACAATGAGATCGATGACTACTCGTCGAACCTAGTTTGGGATCCTTTTCACCAAGCTCCAACTGTGCTGCCACGTATCTTTCTCCTCTTCATCTCTCTCTAGGGAATAGATTAGGCTTGCAATGGAGGAAAAAGGAAAGAATATGGAATTCCGGCTCAAAACTCACAATGTGGCTGCAAATTCTTGGGGCAAGGGGAGAAAGTGAAATGGGTAGAGTTTCACTGTTCTTATGCTTAGCTTTGGAATGAGACCCCAACACCTCCTTTTATATGAAAAAAGGATGTTTATTTGATTGGGTGACATGCTATAGGTAGTGGGATAGTTGGAAAACTACCCAATATCCTGTAATCTCAACGAATCCCTTGCAACTTTTTAATTTTTACAACATTTGTGGGTATACGCGGGCTGTAATGGTGCAACTAGTGTACATATGCAATCTGTAGCAGTGCAGGAAGCATGTGTACACTGATAGTAGTGGTGCAAGGTGTGTACATCTTCAAAAATAGTGTTTTTAAGAAGAGCTGCTCAGTGATGGCTTGGAAAAAATGATAAGTATGAGGGCTTGATGCCAGGTATGCATGTATGGTGCAATTTAGGGTTATAACACAAACACTACATGAATCCCAATGTGTGAATAGATTTATTGTTGTAGAACACAAGGGAAACCCCCTAGTCAATGACCAACAAGGAGATGTTGATTGTTGGGTTCAAGGTGACCTACCTATACTTAAAGTAGGACCAGAGTGCACAGTAGGACTACAATTTCATGTAACTCTGAGACACACTGAGGGTATGGCCGACATGCAAAGTCAAGAGTTTTGAGAAATGGTCGACAAAAGCTTATGGAATTCCTTCGAATAAGAGCATGAGACATATGGAGGACTCTGGCAGCATAGACTTGATGATGGAATTTTATGATGTATGAGGCATCCATCAAATTGTCCATAGGGACTAGAAGAATAAATAGTTAGAGGAGTGAACTCTACATAACGAGCTTAGCTTCCTAAGTTCATGCTAAACTCAAACTTTGGATGACAAGTGGACTTGAAAGTTTGTGCTCTGTTCAAAGGTGACACAACTACTGCTGATATAAGATAATATTCCTTTCTCACCCATATTTTTTTTTTCATAGGAAAATGAATGTTATGATACAGAGGAGGAAATGAGTGTCATGAGTAAGCAACTAGTTCCAAACAATGGAACATACCAATGCTCAATGCAATGAAGTTCATGCGGGGAATGGACACTTGGGGGAATGTTTCCTCTTAGGGTACAAGGTGTCAAGTTGTAAAGGATATAAATAAGACTCTTCTTGTGATCTAGTTGGATATCGGTGGCCACCCACCTTTTCCGACTGGCTCAAAACAGTTTTTTGGCAATTTTGGCAATTTACTATTTTTAGCAGTTTTTAACTTACGAGGCCATTTTGAGGGCCCAAATGAAGGTTTTTAGAGATAGAGGTTCTCAATGATATTCATAGGAATGATTGAGCCCCTATAATGAATATCCTCGACTATACCTTTCAAACGAGCTATTATACGCCTAAAGCAGAGATCGTATGCAAAAGTTACGACCCCGGGAAGTTGATGTACTAACTTACCCAAACGGGGCCCACATGACTTTTGGCGCTTCATCTCCTAGGGTTAGGTTTTTGGATGTCTAGGGTTTTTGGCATTACTTTTTATTATAAAAAGGCCTTCAAAGCCTCATTGTAATCATCTTCTTGCGAATGCGAGTAGTTGTCACATCTCTTCTCAGAGATAAGCTGCCACCATTCTAGTGAGTCTTTCACTTTGTATTTTTACAGTCTCTATACATTTCTTTCATTAATAGAAATAGTGTATTACTGTATATCTGTGTTATGGTTACATATCTGATACATTTCTGTTATATTATTTAATATCTGTGATATCTTTGCGCATTTCGTTATTATATCTTTGGTCTCATTTCATGCCGAAAATAATCCGGATCATCTTGGCTGGTGATGCAAATTGTTGAGTTAATAGGCTTATAATGAGAAAGAGGGAACTAGAAATAGGTTCAATACGACAACCAGGGGGATTAAATGCAATTACAACTTAACTCCAAAGAATGTCCTTTTTCATAAATTTAGCTCCTAGGCCTGAAGAAGTATAAAACAATGCTCAAGATAACTCTTCTAGCCAATGTTGACTAGAGCGTTCCTTTTTCGAAATTAGTCTACTTGGTCTGAAAAAGGGTTAATATTAATCTAAATAGACATCTTTTCAAGGAAATTTAACAAGTGTGAAATAGACAAGCTCACTCGACAATATTTTCGCTTTTGAGAGAGTTGTAAAAGAGATTAAAAAATACTTGGTGGAGGTCCCATAGGTGAAGGTTAGAATGCTTATGAGTAAGAATATGAGGTTAGAACACAAAGTCATATCAAAACTATAAGCGACTCCTGGTCCTATAGAATAATCTCTGCATGGGCACCAAATGGCATAAAGGTTCTAACTAGGGCACCCATGTTTGATAAGCCTCTACCACTAAATAACAACACTTCTAGTAGCAGTAAGAAGATTTTGTGTTGCTAATAAATGGGTTCATACCTAAGGTATACAGATCATAGTCATAGGAAAATGAAAATATGAAAAATGGATTGAGAACCTACCCTATATGCTAGGGACAGAAAATACCCACCGAAGGCACGAATACGTGATATGACGCTAGAAACCGCAAAAATCCCTAGACAAAACCACCAAAATCAACTCCTTTCACTGCACTATTAGTCCACTAGGTCAAAACTTAGCATACACTATATAAAGTGGAAATTGTTTTTCTACTAATAGTAAAAATGAACAATTTTATCATACCATTTTGAGTTTTTTACCCACATAGTGCGTTTTAGACCATTTTCCCCATGATCTTCAAGTGCTGATTGCGGGAGCTACGATCAAAGGAATTGGCAACCATCTGGAACAAGTAAGTGCCCCTCCCCTCATGTTCATTTCTAGTGGTTTAAATTTCAAATTAAGTCCTCATTTTTTAAGCTTTTGAGGGCACAACATACAAATTAGGGTGTATGCAAACTATTGTTCATTAGGTTTCATATATGGAGACACCTACGTGGGAAAAGCAAAGCCTTCTTGCGTATGTGTGGTCGTACATGTGATTGTTAACACTGCAACCCACGTACAAGTCCAAAAATAAGTTTTTTGATGGATTTAACTCAAAAAATGGTTTCCTTTTTCAGGATGGTGCTTGAATAGAGAGAGAGGGAGCATGAGGAGGTGGATGTAGCAGTGGAAAGTGATGTGGGAGCCTAACTGGCTCTAAAAATATGCGGCCTATATAAATTTTGGTCTCTCAAAGGGTTGGGGGCTCAAGTGAGGTTACTCCAAATGCTCATAAAATTTTGGGATCTAGAGACAAAGGCCTTCAATCTTGATGGGAAACCATTGAGAATTGAAGTAGACAAAATCTATTTTCTCACAGGATCGTCTCTCCAGAGCGAGGTGGTGAATCTCAAAGACTGGGGGGATGGGGGTGGTATAAACATAGAGGATTACATTTCCACCCACTATGTTGTAGGCACAGATAAAGTAGGGAGAAAACTCTCCATCGGGGCAATCGAAAACCTGATTTTGAAGATCGTCATTCTTATCCTTACACGGATCTCTGAATCGGCCTCATTGCACCAGGCTTCAAGGCTACTCATGTTCTACACAGTGGAGTGTTTGTGACCCACATTTTATGTTTGATGTGCCTCACTACTAACTAACATGAAGAGTCAACTGACAGATTGAAACAAGAGAGAAATAGAAACTTTGGGTTTGCATCCATCTTGTGTAGTTTTTTCTTTGAGCGAGTTCAAGGTTTGAGCCCTAGAGTGGATATCACTCCACACAGACAACACGATCCAACCATGTCATGGTGGACTGACATGATGAGGCTGTTAGGAGGTAGTAGGGTTCTAACCTCTACAACGATGAGTTCTTTTTATGGTGGTGTCGGGAGGTGATAGTCATTGGTGACTAACCCTATGTTGGGATTAACTACAAAGGGAATCTAGATATGTATCTACCACCAAGCTCCTCCTACGGTGATATAGGTATGATTTTTTTTTGAATATTTCATTTTTTTTCTTTTTTTCAAAAAGAATAAAAAACACAAATATTTTTGTATGGTATCAAGTATTAACAATTGGCTTGTCGTGCAGATGTAGGTCTATGAATACATATGGATTCCCATGACATCAACAAAGAAACTAGGGAATTGAGAATGCGAGATGAGATGCCAATAGACTGCTACAAAATGTGTAGGGGAACCTGTCTCGTTTGACACACATGATTCCTATGGTTCAGGTGGAGAATCTTCTAGAGGCTATTTAACGACAGGTGGCGGGTGTGCCCTGTGCATGGGTGTGAGTCTTCTGGAATCTCACAAATGTCGTACTATGCTATCATGATACGCATTCAGAGCCATATGCATAGATTCCATGGTCATATATATACCATCCATATATGTATTTTTAGGATGTGAGCCCCATTCTATACTATGACACCATATTTTTTGAAAATATGAAATATAAAATCATTGGTCATCAGCTTTACTTATATATGTTACAATGTGTACATTGATTAATGTGTTTTCTTTACTTTAGTTATGTGACATATTTCAATCTAAAACATAATTATCATAGTTATCAGATACATAATTAGAACTTCTAGGTATGTGATTATAAGTAATAAAATCAAAGTATCGTTCCAAAATTCATACCCGTAGGAATCATTGAAGTAGAGTAGGGTTTCACACAAGGTAACTATTGTTTAACTAACATACAACTAACTGGTAGTCTAGGAAAACCTATAAAGATATAACACCATGTGAAATGATGTCAAGTAATAGTTCTATAATGGTGCTATACTCAACCACATTATTCATTGATGGCTCTAGAAAAATGCCACCTGGAGACACTAGTTGGCCCTCAGGTGAGTAAATGACCCATGCGACAAAAGCCGTGTTCCTTGTATGACGACTGACACCATCTGTGAATCCTAAGTAAACTAAAGACTTTGTTGACATTTTCCAACCAAAGGAAAACCTAATAAGAAAGCTGGTGACACAAAGAAATATCTATCTATCTATCTACACACACACACACACACACACACTAAGATACATTAGTATACAAATATTCATGACCAATCTTGAGGGCTCAAGCATAATATATTTTTAGGTAGAGCCCATTTCTTGGCTCAACCATCATATTCCCTTCATAATGCTCCAATTCATAGGCTCCTTTTTATAAAACATGTTGCACGATATAAGGACCGTGCCACATGGGGTTGAACTTGCCTGCCCCCAATGGTTCTTTGGCTTGGTCATACAAGAGGACCAATTATTCACCCTCAACGTACTACTAAGGATAGACATACCTATCATACTAGACCTTAAAATTTCATTTATTCATTTCGATATCCGTAGAGGCATTTCAACACTGCTCATCTAGGTGCTCTAGGTGTACAAGGCGTTCTTCGAGATTGAAAGTGTTAGGTAGGAGCTCAAATTCCAGTTTAAGGGAAGGGATTTCACATTCAATCAGAATGATTGACTCGACACCATGTACTAAATTGGTGGAAGTCTTAACTGAGTTTTGATATGCCCAAAGCATAGGGTAAATCATTAGATGCAATTCAGATTCACTCCGACTGAAAGTTTTTTGCAAGATG
Source organism: Picea mariana (assembly GCA_032191745.1). Classification (NCBI taxonomy): domain Eukaryota; kingdom Viridiplantae; phylum Streptophyta; class Pinopsida; order Pinales; family Pinaceae; genus Picea; species Picea mariana. Next base: position 32,551 of record JASDQU010188105.1, read on the forward strand.
GACTTGAGAGATTTATTCACTGCCTCTACTTTTCCATTTGTGTGGGGATAGTAAGGGGAAGAATGACCATGTTCAAACCCCAGTTTTGATGATAATTCCTTCATCATTTCATTCTAAAATTGACTGCCATGATCCATGACAATCTTCTTTGGGATTCTGAACCGGGCTATAATTTGGTTAAATACAAATAATACGACAGTCTTACCATCAGACTTAATGGTAGGCATGGCCTCTTCCCATTTAGTGAAGTAGTCCACGACCATGATAATATGTTGATTCCCCCCACATGAAGCTGGGTTACAATCCATAAAATCCACCCCCCACTTGGTGAAGGGACCGAAGATGATTATTGGGTGAAGAGGGGTTGGATGTGTGCACATTTTTCGAGAGAATGCCTAGCAAGGGTGACACTTCTTGACCAGTTCAACAAAATCTTTAAAAATTGACAGCAAAAAATAACCATCTCACAATACTTTTTGGGTTGTCATAAGCCAAGATAGATGAAAACCACAAGGCCCACTGTGACATCATTAAGAATATACTCACATTGCCCTTGATTCAAGAAATGATGCAAGATAATATATACTCCTTGACGATACAAAGTGTCATCGACGATAAGGTAATTTTTAGCTTGATGTTGTATGCATCGTTGATCGTCTCTCGAGAGATGCTGGGGTAAATTCAAGGTTTGAATATAAATCAAAATGTCTCCATTTTAGGGGTCTAAAAATGAGATAAGGAAAATATGTTCATACACAAATGAATCATCATGAATGACATCCTCATCCATTCGAGCGAAGTCTAATATTAACTCAGAAAAAACTAGTGATTTCTTAGACTTCATTGAAGAAAAATCGAGGTCAAATGCTTGCAAAATAACAATCCACTTATTTTATTTCCCCCCTATGATATGCCTGGTAAGGACGTATTGAAATGGATTGATATCAACAGCTACGGTAGTTTTGCAAAGCAATATATAATGTCGTAATCTTCGAGCCACATGTATGACAACCAAGGCTATTTTGTCAATGTGAGAGTACTTAAGTTCAGGATGGACTAATTTTCAACTAAGGTAGTAGATAATGTGCTCATGGATTGCATCGTCCTCCTAAACCAGAACTGTACCAACCACCCCTTCAGACACGACAATATAAGGTAAGTAATCTTTACTGTAGTCTAGAGGGTTCAATAGAGGCATCGATACCAAGGCTTTATTAAGAGCATCGAAGGATTCCTGGGCTCACTCATCCCATATAAACAAAGTATCCTTTTTCAAAAGATGCACAAAACCCTTAGTTATATTGGTATAATTCACTATGAACATAAGTAACAAGTCAGGCTTCCCCTGTAAACCCTGAAGTTGATGAATGTTGTGAAGGGGAGGTGATCTGGATTTAGGTGTGGAACGAACTGATTAAAAAAATGAATACAATAAACACAGAGATATGAAGAATAACAAAGATATCCAGTGAACAATATCTTCTATTGAATAATGAAATAGGCTGAAACTATAAAGCTGTAGAACTGAAACACTTGCTCCAATGGTGATAGCTATATATGATAAGAGATGTGGCTGCTATGTGCATCCGTATGAGTAGAATCGATTACAATGAGGCTCCAGAGGCCTTTTTGATATTAATCATAAATTCTAAAGCCCTAAACATCCTAAAACCTAACCCTAGAAGGTGAAATGCCAAAAGTCATGTGGGACCCCATGGGTAAGTTGGTGTAAGTTGGTACCTAAACTTCCCAAGGTCGAAACGTTTGCATATGACCTCCAATTTAGGTGAGTGATAGCCTGTTGGAAAGGTCTTTCACATAAATACACATTCCACCATTAATATCCGACTCTGTCTACAGTTTGATTGTGGCGAGTAAAAAGAACAACGTTTAGGGCTCCAAAAGGGCCCTGGAAGTACATCAAGATGTGATGACATGAAAAAATACAAAATAAGTTAGTTGGATTAGGTGAGAGGCCACTCATATCCACCTAGAGGATGTGTGGGAATTCAGACCACACCAGAAGTGTAGAACCCACAATTACAAAGGAGTACAAAAGAACATTTTGAACAAAAAATGGACTAGAGGAGCCGGTTGGAATAAGTTGGTGGCCACCAATATCCACCTGGATCAATCCTCGCCCCTTAGGAAGCAATGGTCTCCATTGCGTTGAGTTCCCACATCAAGTGAGGAAACTTCTATTGGATTTGGCCCCATGTGAGCCACTTTCCTTAGTGTAGGAGTTTCCTTGCCTTGATAACTCGATAAAGCTAGATCCTCTGCTGGCGAGTGCATTTGACCTATGTGTCCACTATATAATCAGTGGATTCTTTTTTCACGAAGTCAGGGTTGAGATTTGTTGGTGTCATCTATTATGTGATCTGTGAGGTGTCCAATAATGGTGGAAAATATTGCCAAAGGTGGTCCACATTGAACACTAGATTCATGCCAAGGAAGGGTGGAGTGCTGAGCTCAAAAGAATTGCTACCCACAACCTTGGTGATAGTGTAAGGCCCATAATGAAGTGGGCGAAGATTCTGATGGGGTCCAGTGAGACTCTCCTTTTGCAAATGTAGCCAAAATTTGTCACCAACCTAAAAATGGTGTGGTACCCTGTGTTGATCATGGCGTTGCTTATACTTAGAATTGGATTTTTGCAAAATATCTTGGACCTATTGGTGGATGTGCTAAATATGCTCAATGAATCTGGTGGCTTTGTTGATTCGTAGACTAATCATGGGAAGAGTTTGTCTATCTGGTGGCAAGAGGAAGTGAAATATCAATGGGTCCCAAGGGTTAGAATCCCAAACCCACCTGAAATGGGCTATGGTTAGTGGAGCTATGGAGAGCCTTGTTATAACTGTGTTGAACATGGGGGAGACTCTCATCCCATGTATGTGGATACTTAGAATTGTACATGCGTAGGATGTGCACAATCATCTGATTGATGACCTCTATTTGGCCATCGGTTTGGGGGTGGAAAGAAATGGATTTTGTGAGCCTGGTATCCAATAAAGACTAGATACTAGACCAAAATGTGCTGAGGAAACTGTTGTCACGGTCATAGATGATGGTATTTGGTATCCCAAAGTGGACCCACCCTTGTTTGAAGAAGAGCTTGGAAGTATCTTCCGCTATGATATTCTTCTTCCAGGCTGTGAGGATGGCCATCTTTGAAAACCGATCAACGACCACAAATACGGTCATTTCCTTGCTTGGTGGACGACAAGCCAGCCATGCAATCCATTGAGATGGATTCTCCAGGATTCTCGGGAATAGGAAGATGGTTGTATAAGCCTTGCTTCTTGATGGTTGGTTTGGAAATGTCACATGCAGTGCAAGATATGATATACTTCCTGACGTCCTGCCGAAGTTTTGGCCAATAAATTTTTTTCTGAAGAACGGCCACAATTTTCTCCATGCCAAAANCCAAATCATCTTTGCAAGCTCTCTTGTAGGAACACATAAATGGCCTAGGTGGCATTAGATTCTGTCCTAAATGTGCAAATCGATAGTTACGCTTGTACCCAAGAGATGATAGGTGGTGGTGAACTCCAGATCTTGCTAATAAAGTTGGGGCCACTCAGATGCTTCATGTCCACAGGAATGGAGCAAAGTGGTGAGTGCAGCCATAGGAGGCCGACTATGGAAGTCAATGAAATGATTGGAGATACCTGTCTTATACTTGATGTTGAGATGCAACTGTTGCAGGTATGTGGACCACTTCTAATGGCGGTTGTTCTGCAATTTCCCCTGTGTCTGTATGAACTATAGAGGCTTGTGATCAGTGTGTATGATCATCTCTTTTCATAGAATGTAATGTTTCCATTGGCGGTAGGCTTGTACAATGGAATGCATTTCCTTGTCATAGGTGGGGTATTTCTAAACAGTATCAGAAAGTGTCTCACTATGGTATGCCACTGGATGCCCATGCTAAGTGAGAACTGCACCCACAACATAGTCAGATGCATCAGTCTCAATCTCAAACTATTGATGTAGATTGGGAAAGGAGAGTACTATAGATGAGCACAAGCGATGCTTCATATCATCAAATGCTTTCTATTTCTCCTTCCCCCACACGAACTTGGCCCTACCACCTCCCTTGGTCACCTAGCTGAGGGCCCATGCAATATGGGAGAATCCCAACACGAACCATCGGTAGAAGTTGGCTAGTCCCAAAAATATCTTAAGCTCGGTCAATGTGGTTGAGGCTAGAAAATCACAGATGAATTGGATATTAGCTGGATCGACATGTATCCCATGCTCATCAACAATGTAGCCGAAGTATTGGACCTTGATCATGCCAAAAGCGATTTTTTCCAAGTTGGCATAAATCTTGTGCTGCCACAGAATGCTCAAAACCTGCTGAATATGCCACATGTGCTCCTTCCAAATTCTGCTGAAGAGGATGATGTCATCCAAATATACCACTAAAAAGGAGTTGGTGAAGGGTCTCAACACATCATCCATCAACCTCATGAAATTGTCTGGTGCATTTGTTAATCCAAAGGGCATGACTAGCCATCCAAAGATACCTTCTTTAGATTTGAAGGTTGTCTTCCATACATCAGTTGGTTCGATAGGAACCTGGTGGTAGCCAGAATTCAGGTCAATCTTGCTGAAGAAATTTTTCCCCTTGAGTTGGTCAAGAAGGTCATCAATCCTGGGAATGGGGTACCGGTTCCTAACTGTGATTTTGTTTAAGTCTCTATAATCAA
>JASDQU010188106.1:0-13678 GCA_032191745.1 Picea mariana
GTACAAGAAAAGACATGAAAAGCATCGTGTTGATCACAGTTTCCAAGTTGAAGATGAAGTTTGGCTTTACATTAGTAAGGAGAGGCTTAAAGGAGAAGGTAAAAAACTGAAACCAATTTGATATGGTCCTTTCAAGATTCTTGACAAGATTGGTAACAATGCCTTCCATTTAGATTTGCCTCCTTATATGCAAATGTATGCATTTGTTAATGTTGAGAATTTGAAATTATATGAGCCTCCTTTGATTGATGATCAAGGAGAACATGTTCAGATTCCTTCTATAGATGATTTCTCCCTAGAATATCTTACATAACTGTATGAAGACACAATCCTTGACACGAGAATGAGAACATCAAAACGAGGAAATGTGGAATATCTTCGAGTTGGTCTTAAAGGCACAAATCCAAGAAAATCCAAGTGGATTGAGGTTGGAAAGGTGAGGGAACTATACCGTCATCTTCAGATAGACTGAAAATAGTCTTTTGGAGGTCCAAAAGCTTTCCAATGGGGAGGTGTGATCCAGGGGATCAAATTTTGCTCAAAATTCAAAGTGCTTGGAATCACTTCAAATCGAATGGGAGCATAGGCCTCATTGTCACGAACCCAATGCAACTTGTTTGGGTTCAAATGGACATCAGATGAGAGATATATCGCGTTCTGTTCAAAACGACAAATAGGCAAAAAAAAAATGTGCTGACTGTACAGTCTGTACGGATGTTGACATGGCAGAACGTACGACACATGGTAGGGCCTTACAACATGTGGTAGGTGCTGGTTGGAAGGATTGTGGATGAGTTGCTATATGACATGTGTCGTTGGTGGTGAATGAAATGCTGACACGTGGCCCACTCAGTGGCCACCACGTGTCACCCTAGCGTTGGTTTAAAATTTATGTTGTTGGATGGATTCGACCTTGCAACCTCTGGGAAGGGGCAAAGCTTTGGGAATGGCCGCCCAACCGGAGTGCCACCCACATGGTTCTTAACATACAACATTTTAAAAATTATTTAAGTTTAAATAGATTTGAAATGGGCGCAGTCTAGGCTAGGGCTTAGCCCCGACCCCCGGTCATATATGTTGCAATGTATCCAGTGGCACGACATGTTTAAACATATCCCTTTTCGTATGAGCCCGAGTCATATGTGTATGTGTATAGAACCACCGGCGTGTGCCCCCGACCATTACCATTTGGTTTTAAACGTAGCCCTTTGTATATTTGCGCGTGGTCATATGGTGCTTCACATGCCCATGGTCCTAGGTGGTTAGAGGCTAGCGCGTAGTCGTCCTACAGTTCACACCATTTGTGTGGTTGCACCCGGTGCTGAGTTTTAACACATATATGCGTGTGGGGGCTAGGTTGAGGAGAAGGAGGTGCATTTTGGTGATCCAGAGACATCAAGTTTGAAGGGGAACTTCCAGGAAGCCTATCTTCTTCAATTTTTGGCCAAACGAGGTCCGAAAAATCCCAGCTAGGGGTTTTTGGACGTTCTGAAGCCATTGGAGCCATCTATTTGGAATTTTGAGCATTGTAAAGTACATATTTGAGCACTTTGAGAAACTAATACAAAAGATCCATTGGAAGCTAGACCAGGAGATGTAGCCCAAGAAAGGGGTGAACTCCTTTATCATTTGCTGTGTTATGTGTTTTCTGTTCACTATTATTTACTACTATTTATATGCATCTTGAATGTGTAATTTCTATAAAAGTTGTGTTTTCAAAATTGATCCATTTGCATTTGAACACATGAATTAAAACTTGCAAATATTTTTTAAACATACAAGTCTTTATCATTTTCAGATCAGTTGGGGACAGTTGTGCTGTCGACCCAGGGAAAAGAGGTCGGAAGTTCGGGAGTCAAGAATCATAGAGAGAAGTGAACACGAGAACCTCTGGGGAACCAAAACCCCAAAATCTAAAACCCCGAAATCACGAAGTCCCAAAATTTTTGAAGGACATAAGAGCTGTTGAGGATTTAACTGTTGGATCCTTGTGGACAAAAACCCTGAAAAATGAAGTCTCGAAATTGCAAAGCCGTTAGATCTCAGAAAACTTTGTGAAGCCAAAATGATTTTTCTCTCACATTGAATTATGAATATTTTGATTTTGTAAGGGTTAAGGCCTGACAAACTTTGGTTGACTGCATGTTGTGTGTCTAGAGTTCAACGAGTGTTAGGATAGCCAAAAACAAACATCGAGTATAGAAATGGAAGAGGTACGGATTGCCTCCATTTCAGAGGACAAAAGAGAAGGAAGAGATGTCAACTTGGGAGTCGAAGGATCAAACTCCAATGGGAATGGAAGAGAATTAGACAAGGAAGGGCACATAATGAAAATCATTGAAGGATTGCAAAGAGATGCCCAGGCACGCCGAGCTGATAGCCGAAAGCTCATGAAAGTTAGGGATCGACAAGGTGAATTCAACTTAAAAATGTTGAAGAGCCTGCAAAGAAAAGAAAAGAAATTAGAAAAAGAGAGTGACACAAGAAGATCAAGAAGTGTCAGAACCCCTGAGAGGAGAAGAAGATCGAGGAGTGGTAGTGGACATTACCATCTCTCCCCAAAGCATTCTGTCAAGGAAACACATAGTAGTTCAAGCCCGTCCCCTACCGGAAAACACCAAAAATATGGAAAGGATGAATTGAAAGGGGAGATGAACAAGATTAAGCCTCCAACGTTTGATGCAGAACATAAGAAGGAGGAAGATGCCGAGACATGGTTGCTTGGCATGAGGAAATATTTCCAATTGAAGAATTATTCCGCCCATGCAGAAGGAAGAATTGCAATGTATCAGCTGAAAGGAAAAACATCCATGTGGTGGGATTAGTTTGTGCAGGTGAAACACATAAGAGAGAAAGAGGTCACTTGGAAGTAATTTAAGAGGTATTTTGAGAATAAATACCTGACTAAAAGATACTATGACAGAAAGATGAAGGAGTTCTTCGAACACAAGCTAGGCAACATGACTATTGATGAGTATGAATGAAGTTTTCTGGAACTACTGAAGTATGTTCTATTCATCAAAGACGAGGCTGTCAAGATTCAAAGATATCTGAGTGGAATTCCACCTTCCATGGGTGACAAGATTCAGTATGACGATCCTAAGACTATGGAAGAAACAATAAGAAGGGAGAAATGCTTGTATGAACAACAAGGAGAAAGGCCTATCCTTCGGAAGAATTGGAATGATTAGAGGAAGTTTAAGAAGGAACAAAGGCAGAAGGGAAACAAGCCTTCCTTTTTCAGAAGTAGTCTTCAGGGAAAGCCATTTTTTAGAGAGCCGAGAATGACTAAAGAGGGAGCACAAAGACAGAGACAGATGCCCATTCAGTGTTTGGGTTGTAAAGGAAACCACAAGTACAAATATTGTCCCCATAAAAATGGTAAAGTGAGAACTTTTCATACTGTTCAGCAAGTTGAAATAGTGGAGGATATGGGCAACAAAATGTCGAGGATCTACATAGCCCTGGAAAACAAGCAAGCAGAATTTCAATCGCACATGATTGAAGTGGAAGGTATGATTAACAATCGACCACTAATTAATTTAATTGATTCAGGGGCTAGCCATAGTTATGTAGATCCTAGGGTGGTGGAAAGTTTGCGTTTATCAAGGATCAAACTAGTGTAGTTAGCCACAGGAACCAAAAGGAAGGTCACTGAATTGGTTAACTCCTATTCAGTGGCCATGAAAGGATGGAGCACTAAGGCTGAATTGAATATTCTACCTTTAGGCTATTATGACTGCTTAATTGGGATGGACTGGTTGGACCAACACCATGCCCTTCTGGACTGTCGTAACAAGAAGTTCACATGCCTAGATGAAGAGGGAAATCAGGTAACAGTCCAAGGAATTCCCAGAGCCGTGGCTGTTAGAGAAATCTCATCCATGCAGCTGAAGAAGTGTTACAGGAAAGGCTGTCAGTTATTTGCAGCCCATGTGGGAGAAGCATCCAGTGATGTAGTCTCAAATCTGGAAGACCATGAGGTACTCACAGAGTTCAAGGATGTATTTTAGGAGGTACCTGGACTACCTCCGAAGAGGGACATCAATTTTTATATAAATTTGATGCCTGGAGCAACTCCAATTTCAAAGGCTCCTTATAGAATGAGTACGCCAGAGCTAAAGGAGTTGCAATTGTAGCTCGAAGAGCTACTAAATAAGGGATACATTCACCCCAGCGTGTCACCTTGGGGATCCCCGGTCCTATTTGTGAAGAAGAAAGATGGGACGTTGAGGCTGTTCATTAATTTTCGGCAGTTGAACAAGGTAACTGTCAAGAACAAGTACCCTTTGCCAATGATCGATGATCTTTTTGATCAGTTGAAGGATGTGAAAATATTTTCAAAGATAGATCTCCGATCTGGATATCACCAAGTGAGAATAAATGAGGAGGACATCAGCAAGACTGCCTTTAGAACAAGGTACGGGCATTATGAGTTCACAGTGGTTCCGTTTGGATTGTCAAATGCACCTACTGTTTTCATGTGCTTAATGAATGGTGTATTCAGGGACTATTTAGACAAGTTTGTCATAGTCTTCCTGGACGACATCTTGGTGTATTCCAAGTTAGAGGAAGAGCATGAGAAACACTTGAGAATGGTGCTGCAAGTGTTGAGAGAACACCAGCTGTACACCAAGCTGAGAAAATGGTCATTTTATCAAAGGCAGATCCATTACTTTGGACATATTATTTTAGAAGAGGGGATTGCTGTGGATCCTGAAAAGGTTGAGGCCATCCAAGAATGGCCAGTGCCAAGGAATGTGGCAGAAGTTAGATCTTTTATGGGTCTGGCAGGCTACTACAAAAGGTTTATAGCCAGATTCTCAAAGATAGCTCACCCTATCACTTCCTTGCAAAGGAAGGAGAAGAAGTTTTAGTGGACTGAAGAGTGTGAGAGCAGTTTCCAACGATTGAAGCAACTGCTAACCACTTCTTCAATCCTGAAGATTGCAGATCCAAATATGAATTTCATGGTGTGCACATATGCATGTAAGGAGGGGCTGGGAGGATTTCTCAGCCAAGAGGGATTTGTAATTTGTTATGAGTCCCAAAATATGAAAGAGCATGAAAGGAATTATGCCACTCACGATTTAGGGCTGGCAACAATCATCCATGCATTGAGGAAATGGAGACATTACCTCATGGGAAGGAGATTTGAATTAAGAACAGACCACAGTGGTCTGAAGTATTTATTTGATCAACCGACTTTAAATGCCAGGCAAACCAGATGGATGGATTTTCTGTGTGAATATGACTTTGATATCAAGCATATCAAAGGGAAAGAAAATAAGGTGGTTGATGCACTTAGCAAAAAAGTGCACGAATTACATGCTACAACCATTAGCATGTACAGGACTAAGATTAAGGATAGAATTTTCGAAGCTGCAAATGTTGATTTGCAGTACAGAGGTCTGGTAGCAAAGCTACAATAGCGTGAGAGACCACATATCTAGGGAAGTTACACCTTGGGAACTTATGGCTTACTTCTGTATAAAAATAGAGTGTATGTACCCAATCTACGAGAATTGAAGCTGGCAATTCTAAAAGAAATGCATAACGTGGATTATGCTGGACATTCTGGATATCAGAAGACTGTGGTAGCAGTCAAAACCCATTATTTTTGGCTGGGTTTGAAGAAAGAAATCGCTGAATACATTGCTAGATGTATGGAGTGTCAGAAAGTTAAGGCTGAGCATAGGCACCCAGCAGGGTTGCTGTAACCTTTACCCATTCCTGAGTGGAAATGGGAAGTGGTGACAATGGATTTTATCACAGGATTTCCCAGAACAAGCAAGAAACATGATTCAATCATGGTGGTGGTGGACAAGCTTACAAAAGCTACCCATTTTATTCCACTGAAAACCACTCACAAGGAAATAGATGTTACTGATATCTTCTTAAAATAAGTGGCACACTTGCACAAAATTCCTAAGACAATTGTGTCTGACAGGGACCCAAAATTCACCTCGAATTTCTGGAAAGGACTGTTCAAGGGATTCATAACGAATCTAAACTTTAGTACAGTGTATCATCCTAAGTCTGATGGTCAAACAGAAAGGGTGAATAGAGTAATAGAAGACATACTAAGAATGTATGTGATGGATAACCATCAAGGTCAGAAGACTACCTGCATTTGGTAGAATTCGCCTACAATAATCGGTATCATGCATCGTTGAAGATGAGCCCATTTGAAGCACTTTATGGAAGAAAGTGCAACACTCTAGTGAGCTGGGATAATCCAGGTGACAGAGCAGTAGTTGGGCCTGAACTGCTCAAAGAGATGGAAGACCAAATGATAATAATTAAACAGAATCTAAAAGCTGCCCAGGACAGGTAGAAAAGTTACGCTGCTAGTAACAAAAACCGCAAAGAATTCAAAGTGGGTGACCATGTTTTCCTGAAAGTGAAAACTAACAGGAGTTCCTTGAAGTTGGGAAGTTGCGCCAAGTTAGCAGCGAGATTTTGTGGGCCATTTGAGATCCTGGAAAGAATTGGGCCAGTTGCATACATGCTTGCATTACCTGCATCTATGATAGTACATAATGTGTTTCATGTTTCACTTCTTAAGAGATATATACCCGATGCTAATTATGTTATTGTTTGGAATGTGATTCAAGTGGAACCAGAAGGTGTCCTGCAAGTGCATCCTGTGCGTATATTGGATAGGAAAAACAAACAACTCCGAATCAAGCTATAGAGCTTGTAAAGGTCCAGTGGACCTGGTACGGTCCTAAGGACGCAACATGGGAGCATGCAGATGTTATGCGAGCAGAGTACCCACATCTTTTTGAAATTTTTTGAAAATCTTGCAGATGTTGTGTAAAGTTGTACTGAGGACAGTACATAAATAAGGGAGGGGGATTGTAATGTCCCCAAGGCTGAGCCCAGTTGTAAATATGATGTATGAAATGGATTGTGAATATGTGTTATAGGCTGGTGATCCAGGTTTGTATAAGCCGGTGGGCTTATGTGATTGTTAGGCCAGAGAGCCTAAGGGTTGGAGGCCAAGGGCTTGATTTTGTATCTGTATGTATGAAACACATTAATAAAATATAAAAACCATCACATGCAGACCGACCATGATGAATGAGTGATGGGAGACTGAGCTTCCATAGAGTGGGAAAGGAATTAGGGGCTGGAAGGTGGGAAGAGGGGCTAAGTGTTGAGACTAGGGGCTTAAGTCCTTGGGAATAATATTTTATTATTATTCCAAAAATCCACGTGAATTATGTTGAATGTGATGTTTTATCCTAAGTTCTTGAGGAAGGATGAGGGACTGCCAAATGGGAAGGAATGCATGTTGATGGAACACATGCAGTTCCATGGGTGACAAGTGTCAACCCTGGTGCATGCGAATAAAATGGCTAAGATGAGCTGTGAGAGGGGTTCCTCGCCCTTTCCACCCAATTTCCTGAGCATGTATGGAGGTCTGAGCAATACGACTGACCTGAGCTTTGCAGAGAACCCTCATGTTTCCATGTGAGCCGAAAATCCTGTGTTTGGCTCTGAAAAAACCCGTGTATATCCTCTGTTCTGAAAGTCGAAAAGCCTATGTTTGGCTCTGAAAAAACTGTGTATATCCTCTGTTCTGAAATCCAAGAAGCCTATGTTCATTTCTGAAAAGGCCGGGTTCCCCCTCTCCATTCTGATCCATGGAACCCATGTCATTCCCTACGTGGATTGTTTGTCACACATTCTTGAGAACCAGCACTGTGAGACCTTGCGCCATTGCTAAGCCTGTTTGGGAAGCCCGTGTTTGTTTTTTCTATTGGATGTGGTGGCCATGCATAGCTAGACTGCGCGTGGCTTGCTGGCCAGTGCAAGTTGTGATTGAGCCTATGTATGACCTCTCTCAAGGTGAGGGAGGTGACTGTTGTTGGAAGAGACAGGTTGTTAGGCCTGTGAGCAATTCTCTCCAGGTGAGAGAGTTTGCTGTGAAGTGGTTTCTTCCAGAGAGTGTATAGCACCAGCTTTGGGCTCTGAGACTTTCTGATCCGGCCTTTTTCCGAGACCCAGAGAGGGAGGTTAGCACCGATGGACTGTGCTTGTGAAGGTGTATACTCCTGGGCAGAACATGCATGTGGGGAATGAGAGTCTGGTAGTAGTGGGCGTAAGATGGAATCTTGGGAAGAATCCTTTCAGTTTTCTATGCTATTTTCCCTGTAACCTCAGCCTAGCCTAGGATTCCTTGCCTTGGGGTGGATCTTAGTCCCATCTCGGGGGTGACCCACTGCTGAGCTGATGAGAAGTGCGGTCTAAGGCTAGGAGGTTCGTGGAAGGCCTGTACGTGGTTGGTGGAATCTACCATTGTTTCGAAGATAAGTATCAGATGATGTTTATTCATGTATTCTACTGTGTATATCAATTTAATGTTAATGCTATTGATTGTTGATTATAACAATAAATCTTATGTTTACTCCGTGCTTAATTGTATTTCTTAATTAAATGCATGTTATTACTATAATGCCGGTATGAGCTATGTACAAAGTGGTGTTATAGTTTTGTTTAAGAGCAATTAATCTTTGGTAATAGAAAAAGTGTGTTACAATGACTAATGTCATGGTCCTTGATTTCAGTTCCAGGAGTCGGTTAAAGATACCTCCAATATCATGCATTTACGAGCCGTGATAACGGTTTTTTATTTGAAAAATTCATGAATCCCGCGCTGCTCAAAGTCACAATTCTGACCAGGAGACAACAATGTGACCAAATTTGATGCTGAGGTATATTCGAGGGACGAAATGTTCGCAACTTCATCCTGAGACTTTGCTAAACATTCCAATAGGTGTCTACTCCAGATGTATCCCATGTTGCCTCCTCTGCAAGTTTTCACAAGAAAATTGCACTCAGGTTTTGGTTTATCGAGCTTGCACAGTTCTCAGGGAATTGTCTTTTCATGATAGCCTTGTCTCCTCTCTTTTTCAGACTTGTGAAATCCATTGCCTATATATAGGTCTGATTAATTCTATCTTCCATATCCATTGAAGTTGCAAGCACCTAAATAGCCTATCCTCTGCATACACATCGTGCTACCCAGTGGCACTACTTAAACCCCTCTGTGTCTCCCTTGCTTCCTTTAATTTTGGAGTTAATATTTTTACTCAGTTGCAAAGGGCCAATTACGAATTAACCATCACTATCTACACTCTCAAATACCAGTCCAAATCTAAGGGTGTAATTCCCACAGTCAAGCTTGGCTTACCAGCACCAGTTTGTTTTAAAAGGTTAGCCTTGTACATTTGAAGCTTGATTTAAAGTCTTCCTGGTTATTACTATCCCATAAGCCTTTAAAATCTCTCATTCTAGGCCATGGAGACTCCTCAATCAAGGAAGACACACAAAGGTGGCAAGGTGGTTAGGAAAAAACCTGTGGACATGCATCTTTTTGATATAGAGCCCATGGAAAGGGAGGTCTTTCAAAGAGTGGGATGCCTCTCTTTATACCAGAATATGCAGAGAGGTCATCCAGAGGTAACAAGACAGTTTGCATCACACTTTGATGGCAGGAGAACTAAGGTTGGGGATTTGGAATTTGAGGTGACTGAAGCCTCTATCTCAGCTGCAACAGGAATCCCCATTACAGGTGAAAAGTGGTTCAAAGCCATGGCTTTGAGTTCAGCCTATGCTAAAGATCTCTATAAACCTGAACATCAAGACAGTGATTTGTCTAAAGGTGTGCCAAGGGGTCAATTGATTGAACTGTTTGACAGAATTTTGAAGATCATCTAGAGATATTTTACATGTGAAGGGGAGATTTAACACATTGTACCAGTACCACATAAGGATTTTGTTACATTTTATTGGTAAAGTTGAGATGAATATTCCCTATTACTTGTTAAGGAGCATATGTAAGATGTCAAACAGTATTTAATCCAAATCTAAGGATGTGGATTCTAGCATTTTCCACTGTGGATTGATCAGAATGCTAGTCTTTGAGGAATTGGGTAAGAAAGAGATTTCATGGGAGAATTTTGTTGTTGCTTCTCATTTCAAGTTGGATCTAACATCAACTCATCAATCACAGAATGCAAGTCCTTTATCACCCACCAGTGCTATTAAAGTAGGGACCAATATGAAGAGAAAGTGTTAAGAACCTATTAAGAACCAAATAGATCTACAAATATAATCACCAAAAATACTGAATACACAATAGATCCACAAGCAAGATATAAGAAACCACACTTTATTATTACCAAACCCTTGAGGTAGGACAACACCGTACAATGGATCCTATTATGGAAGGGATCATCTCCTGTTCACTTGCCTCTTCGAGGGGGCATCCTCCTATTGAGCTACCGCTCCAACTACAATACTTCTCTTCATGTTTCATTACATTGCTTGAACCCCTTTATATAGTGGTACCATCAATTAAAAACATTCTAGAGGAGGAATCTTCTAGAAGTAGAACCTTCTAAGAAGTCCTCTTACATTTATTATATCTAATTACTCATTTATTATATCTAACTACCATAGTGGGCTTTATTTAATAATATAGTGGACCTAGTCCACCTTACATTGAATGGTCTCCACTATCATCACTATGGGCCCTCTGGGCCCCTCCACTACCTCTCTATCTACCTTACATTCCATCCCCCTTATGAAAGCGTTGTCCTCAACGCTTGATGTAAAACCATATACCAGGGTCCCATGGATAATTGTGGACCATAATGCTGAAGAAGACTGAAGAACCAAAGTCCCATGTAGAAAGGAAAACCATCATGCTGAAGTAGTCCAACTGCCATTGTAAACCAGGGTCACATGTCCAGGTGCTCATGTGAACTCCACACGAAAGATATCGGCACCCAATAACCAACTGAAAATGATGCTCCCAATACTGACACCTATCATGTGGATCCAAATAAGAATATTAATCTACATAGTGGGAGAGGATCAAAGATGAATCTGGAAGAAATAGTAACATTGTAAAATATGCAGACTGAACACTGGTAACTAGCTCTTGATGTGGGACATTGATGTTCTCTACAGAAGGTGGAGTAGAGTCATCAAATAAAATATGGAAGTGATTGTCATCCCAGAAATGACAACTATCAATATACCAATCATCACAATTGGCCTCAAAATCATACCAAGCATACATTTCTTGATTATATTCATCCTTGAGGCCCTCCATAATAAATATCTCCTGCATTTTATTCAATGAATCTTGAGTACTACGAAAACTATCATTGAGGCCATCTGTGAGGTTGTCTGTTAGGCCATGTACAAATGCATCCAATCTGTCATCCAATGTGTGAAACAATTGGGCTTTGAATGATTCAAGAATTTCTTTCAAGGTTTGAGAGGAAATAGCCATCTGAGCACCCTATGAACTCTTCGGTCCTGCAGCCATCACGAAAAAACCCAAAAAATAGACCCAATAAGTTTCGGCAGAAAATCACGGTTTTTTCTGGAAAAACCCTAAAACACTGTTGAAGTTAAAATGCTCATAACTTCACTTCCTGTAATCTGTTTTGGATGATTTGATTTTTGAAATTGGGTGAAATTGTGAGAGGAACTCAGATATATAATTTATTTGGGCAAATTCGACCTCCAAATGCTATAGAAATAAAAAAAATTCTCGCCGTCGTCCGCGGAAAAATCCTGAAAATTCGTAGATTTTAAAACTTCAATATCTTGACTTTTCGGACTCCGTTTCGTATGATTTTTTTTTTTCAAATTGGGTGTTTTTCTGAGAGGAACTCAGATCTACAACCCCTTTCTAAAATTTTTTCACATAAATATACCGAAAACTTTGAGAATGTCTCGGCCCTCTTTTTTCTTCTCTGAAAAAAAATCTGCAAAAATAAAAAATATTTGCCCACAATGTCTGCCCAAGGAAAGTGCTCTAATACCACTTGTTAAGAACCAAAGACTGAATACACAATAGATCTACAAACAAGATAGAAGCAACCACACTTTATTATTACCAAACCCTTGAGGTAGGGCAACACCGTACAATAGATCCTATTATGGAAGGGATCCTCTCCTGTTCACTTGCCTCTTCGAGGGGGCATCCTCCTATTGAGCTACCGCTCCAAATACAATACTTCTCTTCATGTTTCATTACATTTCTTAACCCTTTTATATAGTCGTACCATCAACTAAGAACATTCTAGAGGAGGAATCTTCTAGAAGTAGAACCTTCTAAGAAGTCCTCTTACATTTATTATATCTAATTACTCATTTATTATATCTAACTACCATAGTGGGCCTTATTTAATAATATAGTGGACCTGGTCCACCTTACATTGAATGGTTTCCACTATCATCACTATGGGCCCTCTAGGCCCCTCCACTACCTCTATAGCTACTTTACAGAAAGGGTAGAGCTCCTGTTTAGGTTTTAGAGGTCAACAAGCAGGTCACAAGACCTGAGGAGGAAGCTTGTCCTTCCCCACAAAGAGAGTTTTCACCACCTCCTCCACTAGGGTTAGAAGAGGTTCCTTCTTCTACCAAAGATACATCTAAGAAAGGGAAGAAGATACTCTTCCCCTCTTATTCTCCAACAGTCAAAATCAAGGGTAAAATACCTTTTACAAGGTCATCAATTCCTAGGGAAGTTGTTGAGGAACAGTCTATACCAGAAATCCCCGTGCAAAAGAAGAAGTGTAAATGCATTGGAAAGACCGTGGAAAGAAAAGAAGAAACCCTTGTGTAGAGTAAGAAGGGTAAAATCGAAGCCACTAAGAAATCTGATGAGGTAGACAAGGCACTTCCCATGCAGGTGGAAGAGGAGACTGAGAAAAAACCTATTGAGACTGTGCAGTGCCTACTAAAATTCTAACTCCCTCAGTGGTAAAATTCACTACCTATAGTACTACCAAGTCACCTAAGTATAGTGGGTTTGACATTATGCAATGCCACTATTTTCTCTGCACATGTTCAATATTGGAGGCGCTGCATTTTTTGACAATGCTACCTAAACCTGCACATAGACACATCATAAGTGGCGCTACCTAATATTTGGCAGAGAATAAACCTACACACAGGCGCAACACAATGGCACTACGTAAAGGTGCTACCTAATATTTCACAAAGAATAGAAGTTTGAAAACATATGCAGGACAATGGAGCTACCTAAAGGTTCTACCTTTTCTACTTGCCTAGTTGTGAAGTACGCTACTCAGACTTCTACCTAAAGAAGCTACCAAGAGACACAAGGGATTCAGGAGGGCTAAGATAACAACTTTTAGATAGCTGATGATGGAGAAGATTGTAGAAACAACAAATGGAATCATGAGGACAACCACATGATTTTGAAAGACACATGGCAAAAAAGGAGCTATGCAACAAGAAGAAATCAAGTCATCTTGAAGATTGGTTGGATTAGTCACCAACATTTTCCTATTTTATAGCATAGGTTGTTAAGTAAGTTGTTAGATCAAATAAATGTTTAGAGATTTTCAAGGGAAGGAGGCTAGCTCGTACCTCTAGCTTTTGCCTCCCTTTTGTTATAAATAGATATATCAAATGCTTTAGTTGGTTTGGATGGTTGAGAAAGGATCCCTTAGACTGTTATATTTTGATGAAGTGACTGTGATCTAGCTATGTACTAGACTTAAGACATTTTGACTAATAGAAATCAACTTCTCTTTCAACTTATTTACTTTTGATGCTAAATGTTTATTCTTTGAATGATTCACATGAATGATTGTGGTGATGTTATGGTGGATGTTTG
>JASDQU010188106.1:20542-35078 GCA_032191745.1 Picea mariana
GAGCCTGTAAAGAGGGTGTTATTGCTTCCTTCCACTTGGTGCTAGAGAATTGGGAAGTTGGTGCTTCCTATGAATGTATTCTTGATATATATAAGAAATCATTATGTGGTTTTCTCCCTGTTAGCACTAGGAATCACCTTCAGATTACATGGAAGGAAAGCCCAGTACCCATCAGGTTATATGTGAATGTAAGAGTACTTAAAGGGTCAAATGGAAAAAGACTCAAAATGATAATGTTCCAACTCAAAAAACAGGGCTATCATGCACCAACAGTCAAGGACTTGGCTAACTTCAATCAATAATTTGGGAGTAAGTATGAATAGAGGGAAGACTCGAATGAGAGGAATTTAGGGGCTACTGTAAACATCAGGTCTACAAAATCCTAAGGAAGAAAGTTTCTTAACACAAGATCTTTTTGAACTCAGAAACTAAGGAAGCTAAATAAACATCATGATAATATAATGATCAAACATCCACCATAACATCACCACAATCATTCATGTGAATCATTCAAAGAATAAACATTTAGCATCAAAAGTAAATAAGTTGAAAGAGAAGTTGATTTCTATTAGTCAAAATGTCTTAAGTCTAGTACATAGCTAGATCACAGTCACTTCATCAAAATATAACAGTCTAAGGGAGCCTTTATCAACCATACAAACCAACTAAAGCATTTGATATATCTATTTATAACAAAAGGGAGGCAAAAGTTGGAGGTACGAGCTAGCCTCCTTCCCTTGAAAATCTCTAAACATTTATTTGATCTAACAACTTAGTTAACAACCTATGCTATAAAATAGGAAAATGTTGGTGACTAATCCAACCAATCTTCAATATGACTTGATTTCTTCTTGTTGCATAGCTCCTTTTTTGCCATGTGTCTTTCAAAATCATGTGGTTGTCCTCATGATGCCAGTTGTTGTTTCTACAATCTTCTCCATCATCAGCTATCTAAAAGTTGTTAGCTTAGCCCTCCTGAATCCCTTGTGTCTCTTGGTAGCTTCTTTAGGTAGAAGTCTGAGTAGCGTACTTCACAACTAGGCAAGTAGAAAAGGTGGCACCTTTAGGTAGCTCCATTGTCCTGCATATGTTTTCAAACTTCTATTCTCTGTGAAATATTAGGTAGCACCTTTATGTAGTGCCATTGTGTTGCACCTGTGTGCAGGTTTATTCTCTGCCAAATATTAGGTAGTGCCACTTATGATGTGTCTATGTGCAGGTTTAGGTAGCACTGTCAAAAAATGTAGCGCCTCCAATATTGAACATGTGCAGAGAAAATAGTGGCATTGCATAATGTCAAACCCACTATACTTAGGTGACTTGGTAGTACTATAGGTAGTGAATTTTACCACTGAGGGAGTTAGCACTTCACAAAAGCCCAAAACTATGATAGTTAAATTCTTAGAATCATGTAAAAATGGTAGAGGTAATATTTGAAAGACAGTTTACCCTCTCAAAAAGGAAACATCCTCAAAAATGGGGCTCACCTTTCATCAGTTATTTTTTTACCTTGACACTTAACCTCTCATTATTTCTAGTAGAAGGAGGATCTTCATTTGGCACAGCAGGCTTCTTCTTCTTAGCAATGACTAGCTTTTTCAGTGGGGTTGTACTCTCCTTGACTGTTGATGTCTCTTTCTCAATGGCAGCTTCAACTAATACCTGCAAGTTTGTTTGAGCTACTTCATCTTGAAAATGTTGCAAATCTTCCTTGAGTTTCCTATTTTGAGATTGAAAACCTCTATTCTACCTATAAAGGTTTTGGAGCTGCCTATGAAGGGGTTGGGCCTTTCATGCTGCAAACCTTGCCAAATCAAGGGTATGGTTGTAGCCATCCATGAGCTCCTTCATTTTCACCCTGTCAAACATGGCCTTTGTTTTCAATTGAGCCACCTCTTTTCTTGCATCCCTAAGTTGCATGATAAGTCTTTGGAAGGTTTGAGTGTCAGGAGGAGCAATGACATGCACAGTCTCAATAGGTTTTTTCTCAGTCTCCTCTTCCACCTGCATGGGAAGTGCCTTGTCTACCTCATCAGATTTCTTAGTGGCTTCGATTTTACCCTTCTTACTCTAAACAAGGGTTTCTTCTTTTCTTTCCATGGTCTTTCCAATGCATTTACACTTCTTCTTTTGCACGGGGATTTCTGGTATAGACTGTTCCTCAACAACTTCCCTAGAAATTGATGACCTTGTAAAAGGTATTTTACCCTTGATTTTGACTGCTGGAGAATAAGAGGGGAAGAGTATCTTCTTCCCTTTCTTGGATGTATCTTTGGTAGAAGAAGGAACCTCTTCTAACCCTGGTGGAGGAGGTGGTGAAAACTATCTTTGTGGGGAAGGACAAGCTTCCTCCTCAGGTCTTGTGACCTGCTTGTTGACCTCTGAAACCTGAACAGGAGCTCTGCCCTTTCTGTAAGTAGCTAGAGAGGTAGTGGAGGGGCCCAGAGGGCCCATAGTGATGATAGTGGAGACCATTCAATGTAAGGTGGACTAGGTCCACTATATTATTAAATAAGGCCCACTATGGTAGTTAGATATAATAAATGAGTAATTAGATATAATAAATGTAAGAGGACTTCTTAGAAGGTTCTACTTCTAGAAGATTCCTCCTCTAGAATGTTCTTAGTTGATGGTACCACTATATAAAAGGGTTCAAGCAATGTAATGAAACATGAAGAGAAGTATTGTATTTGGAGCGGTAGCTCAGTAGGAGGATGCCCCCTCGAAGAGGCAAGTGAACAGGAGAGGATCCCTTCCATAATAGGATCCATTGTACGGTGTTGCCCTACCTCAAGGGTTTGGTAATAATAAAGTGTGGTTGCTTATATCTTGTTTGTAGATCTATTGTGTATTCAATCTTTGGTTCTTAACAAGTGGTATTAGAGCACTTTCCTTGGGCAGACATTGTGGGCAAATATTTTTTATTTTTGCATTTTTTTTTTCGGAGAAGAAAAAAGAGGGCCGAGACATTCTCAAAGTTTTCGGTATATTTATGTGAAAAATTTGTAGAAAGGGGTTGTATATATGAGTTCCTCTCATAAAAACACCCAAGTTGAAAAAAAAAAATCATCCGAAACGGAGTCTAAAAAGTCAAGATATTGAAGTTTTAAAATCTACGAATTTTCAGGATTTTTCCGCAGACGACGGCGAGAATTTTTTTTATTTCTATAGCATTTGGAGGTCGAATTTGCCAAAATAAATTACAGCTCTGAGTTCCTCTCACAATTTCACCCAATTTCAAAAAACAAATCATCCAAAACAGATTACAGGAAGTGAAGTTATGAGCATTTTAACTTCAGCAGTTTTTTAGGGTTTTTCCAGAAAAAAACCGTGATTTTCTGCCGAAACTTATTGGGTCTATTTTTTGGGTTTTTTCGTGATGGATGCAAGACCAAAGAGTTCATAGGGTGATCATATGGCTATTTCCTCTCAAACCATGAAATAAATTCTTGAATCATTCAAAGCCCAATTGTTTCACACATTGGATGACAGATTGGATGCATTTGTACATGGCCTAACAGACAGCCTCACAGATGGCCTCAATGATAGTTTTCATAGTATTCAAGATTCATTGAATAACATGCAAGAGCTATTTATTATGGAGGGCCTCATGGATGAATATAATCAAGAAATGTATGCTTGGTATGATTTTGAGGCCAATTGTGATGATTGGTATATGGATAGTTGTCATTTCTGGGATGACAATCACTTCCATATTTTATTTGATGACTCTACTCCACCTTCTGTAGAGAACATCAATGTCCCACATCAGGAGCTAGTTACCAGTGTTCAGTCTGCATATTTTACAATGGTACTATTTCTTCCAGATTCATCTTTGATCCTCTCCCACTATGTAGATGGATATTCTTATTTGGATCCACATGATAGGTGTCAGTATTGGGAGCATCATTTTCAGTTGGTTATTGGGTGCCGATATCTTCCGTGTGGAGTTGACATGAGCACCTGGACATGTGACCCTGGTTTACAATGGCAGTTGGAATACTTCAGCATGATGGCTTTCATTTCTACATGGGACTTTGGTTCTTCAGTCTTCTTCATCATTATGGTCCACAATTATCCATGGGACCCTGATATATGGTTGTACATCAAGCGTTGAGGACAACGCTTTCATAAGGGGGGTGGAATGTAAGGTAGCGAGAGAGGTAGTGGAGGGGCCCAGAGGGCCCATAGTGATGATAGTGGAGACCATTCAATGTAAGGTGGACTAGGTCCACTATATTATTAAATAAGACCCACTATGGTAGTTAGATATAATAAATGAGTAATTAGATATAATAAATGTAAGAGGACTTCTTAGAAGGTTCTACTTCTAGAAGATTCCTCCTCTAGAATGTTTTTAATTGATGGTACCACTATATAAATTGGTTCAAGCAATGTAATGAAACATGAAGAGAAGTATTGTATTTGGAGCGGTAGCTCAATAGGAGGATGCCCCCTCGAAGAGGCAAGTGAACAGGAGAGGATCCCTTCCATAATAGGATCCATTGTACGGTGTTGTCCTACCTCAAGGGTTTGGTAATAATAAAGTGTGGTTTCTTATATATTGCTTGTGGATCTATTGTGTATTCAGTATTTGTGGTGATTATATTTGTAGATCTATTTGGTTCTTAACAGGTTCTTAACACTTTCTCTTCCTACAGTCTCTACTTTAATAGCACTGGTGGGTGATAAAGGACTTGCATTCTGTGATTGATGAGTTGATGTTAGATCCAACTTGAAATGAGAAGTAACAACAAAATGATCCCATGAAATCTCTTTCTTACCCAATTCCTCAAAGACTAGCATTCTGATCAATCCACAGTGGAAAATGCTAGAATCCACATCTTTAGATTTGGATTAAATACTGTTTGACATCTTACATATGCTCCTTAACAAGTAATAGGGAATATTCATCTCAACTTTACCAGTAAAATGTAACAAAATCCTTATGTGGTACTGGTACAATGTGTTAAATCTCCCTTCACATGTAAAATATCTCTAGATGATCTTCAAAATTCTGTCAAACAGTTCAATCAATTGACCCCTTGGAACACCTTTAGACAAATCACTGTCTTGATGTTCAGGTTTATAGAGATCTTTAGCATAGGCTGAACTCAAAGCCATGGCTTTGAACCACTTTTCACCTGTAATGGGGATTCCTGTTGCAGCTGAGATAGAGGCTTCAGTCACCTCAAATTGCAAATCCCCAACCTTGGTTCTCCTACCATCGAAGTATGATGCAAACTATCTTGTTACCTCTGGATGACCTCTCTGCATATTCTGGCAGAAAGAGAGGCATCCCACTCTTTGAAAGACCTCCCTTTCCATGGGCTCTATATCAAAAAGATGCATGTCCACAGGTTTTTTCCTAACCACCTTGCCACCTTTGTGTGTCTTCCTTGATTGAAGAGTCTCCATGGCTTAGAATGAGAGATTTTAAAGGCTTATGGGATAGTAATAACCAGGAAGACTTTAAATCGAGCTTCAAATGTACAAGGCTAACCTTTTAAAACAAACTGGTGCTGGTAAGCCAAGCTTGACTGTGGGAATTACACCCTTAGATTTGGACTGTTATTTGAGAGTGTAGATAGTGAGGGGTTAATTCGTAATTGGCCCTTTGCAACTGAGTAAAAATCTTAACTCCAAAATGAAAGGAAGCAAGGGAGACACAGAGGGGTTTAAGTAGTGCCACTGGGTAGCACGATGCGTATGCAGAGGATAGGCTATTTAGGTGCTTGCAACTTCAATGGATATGGAAGACAGAATTAATCAGACCTATATATAGGCAATGGAGTTCACAAGTCTGAAAAAGAGAGGAGACAAGGCTATCATGAAAAGACAATTCCCTGAGAACTATGCAAGCTCGATAAACCAAAACTTGAGTGCAAGTTTCTTGTGAAAACTTGCAGAGGAGGCAACACGGGATACATCTGGAGTAGAAACCTATTGGAATGTTTAGCAAAGTCTCAGGATGAAGTTGCGAACATTTCGGCCCTCGAATATACCTCAGCATCAAATTTGGTCACACCGTTGTCTCCTGGTCAGAATTGTGAGTTTGAGCAGCGCATCATTCATGAATTTTTCAAATAAAAAACTGTTATCAGGGCTCGTAAATGCATGATCTTGGAGGTATCTTTAACCGACTCCTGGCACTGAAATCAAGGACCATGACATTAGTCATTGTAACACACTTTTTCTATTACCAAATATTAATTGCTCTTAAACAAAACTATAACACCACTTTGTACATAGCTCATACCGGCATTATAGTAATAACATGCATTTAATCAAGAAATACAATTAAGCTCGGAGTAAACATAAGATTTATTGTTATAATCAACAATCAATAGCATTAACATTAAATTGATATACACAGTAGAATACATGAATAAACATCATCTGATACTTATCTTCGAAACAGTGGTAGATTCCACCAACCACGTGCAGGCCTTCCACGAACCTCCCATCCTTAGACCGCACTTCTCATCAGCTCAGCAGTGGGTCACCCCCGAGATGGGACTAAGCTCCACCCTAAGGAAAGGAATCCTAGGCTAGGCTGAGGTTACAAGGAAAACAGCATAGAAAACCAAAAGGATTCTTCCCAAGATGCCATCTTACGCCCACTACTACCAGACTCTCATTCCCCACATGCATGTTCTGCCCGGGAGTATACACCTTCACAAGCACAGTCCATCAGTGCTAACCTCCCTCTCTGGGTCTCAGAAAAAGGTAGGATCAGGAAGTCTCAGAGCCCAAAGCTGGTGCTATACACTCTCTGGAAGAAACCACTTCACAACAAACTCTCTCACCTGGAGAGAATTTCTCACAGGCCTGACAACCTGTCTCTTCCAACAACAGTCACCTCCCTCGCCTTGAGAGAGGTCATACATAGGCTCAATCACAACTTGCACTGGCCAGCAAGCCACGCGCAGTCTAGCTCTGCATGGCCACCACATCCAATAGAAAAAACAAACACGGGCTTCCCAAACAGGCTTAGCAATAGCGCAAGGTCTCACAGTGCTGGTTCTCGAGAATGTGTGACAAACAATCCACATAGGGAATGACACAGGTTCCATGGATCATAATGGAGAGGGTGAACCCAGCCTTTTCAGAAATGAACACAGGCTTCTTGGATTTCAGAACAGAGGATATACACAGTTTTTTCAGAGCCAAACATAGGCTTTTCGGCTTTCAGAACAGAGGATATACACGAGTTTTTTCAGAGCCAAACACAGGATTTTCAGCTCACAGGGAAACATGAGGGTTCTCTGCAAAGCTCGGGTCGGTCGTACTACTCAGACCTCCATACATGCTCAGGAAATTGGGTGGTAAGGGCGAGGAACCCCTCTCACAGCTCATCTTAGCCATTTTATTCGCATGCACCAGGGTTGACACTTATCACCCATGGAACTGCATGTGTTCCATCAACATGCATTCCTTCCCATTTGGCAGTCCCTCATCCTTCCTCAAGAACTTAGGATAAAACATCACATTCAACATAATTCACGTGGATTTTTGGAATAATAATAAAATATTATTCCCAAGGACTTAAGCCCCTAGGCTCAACACTTAGCCCCTCTTCCCACCTTCCAGCCCCTAATTCCTTTCCCACTCTATGGAAGCTCAGTATCCCATCACTCATTCATCATGGTCGGTCTGCATGTGATGGTTTTTATATTTTATTAATGTGTTGCATACATACAGATACAAAATCAGGCCCTTGGCCTCCAACCCTTAGGCTCTCTGGCCTAACAATCACATAAGCCCACCAGCTTATACAAACTTGGCTCACCAGCCTATAACACATATTTACAATCCATTTCATACATCATATTTACAACTGGGCTCAGCCTTGGGGACATTACAATCCCCCTCCCTTATTTATGTACTGTCCTCAGTACAACTTTACACAACATCTACAAGATTTTCAAAAATTTTCAAAAAGATGTCGGTACTTTGCTCACATAACATCTACATGCTCCCATGGCGCGTCCTTAGGACTGTACCAGGTCCACTGGACCTTTACAAGCTCTATAGCTTGATTCGGAGTTGTTTGTTTTTCCTATCCAATATACGCATAGGATGCACTTGCAGGACACCTTCTGGTTCCACTTGAATCACATTCCAAACGATAACATAATTAGCATCAGGTATATATCTCTTAAGCAGTGAAACATGAAACACATTATGTACAGTCATAGATGCAGGTAATGCAAGCATGTATGCAACTGGCCCAATCCTTTCCAGGATCTCAAATGGCCCACAAAATCTTGCTGCTAACTTGGTGCAACTTCCCAACTTTAAGGAACTCCTGTTAGTTTTCACTTTCAGGAAAACATGGTCACCCACTTTGAATTCTTTGCGGTTTCTGTTACTAGCAATGTAACTTTTCTGCCTGTCCTGGGCAGCTTTTAGATTCTGTTTAATTCTTATCATTTGGTCTTCCATCTCTTTGAGCAGCTCAGGCCCAACTAATGCTCTGTCAGTTGGATTATCCCAGCTCACTAGAGTGTTGCACTTTCTTCCATAAAGTGCTTCAAATGGGCTCATCTTTAACGATGCATGATACCCATTATTGTAGGCGAATTCTACCAAATGCAGGTAGTCTTCCGACCTTGATGGTTTATCCATCACATACATTCTCAGTATGTCTTCTATTACTCTGTTCACCCTTTCTGTTTGACCATCAGACTTAGGATGATACACTGTACTAAAGTTTAGATTCGTTATGAATCCCTTGAACAGTCCTTTCCAGAAATTCGAGGTGAATTTTGGGTCCCTGTCAGACACAATTGTCTTAGGAATTCCGTGCAAGCGTGCTACTTATTTTAGAAAGATATCAGTAACATCTATTTCCTTGTGAGTGGTTTTCAGTGGAATAAAATGGGTAGCTTTTGTAAGCTTGTCCACCACCACCATGATTGAATCATGTTTCTTGCTTGTTCTGGGAAATCCTGTGATAAAATCCATTGTCACCACTTCCCATTTCCACTCAGGAATGGGTAAAGGTTACTGCAACCCTGCTGGGTGCCTATGCTCAGCCTTAACTTTCTGACACTCCATACATCTAGCAATGTATTCAGCGATTTCTTTCTTCAAACCCAGCCAAAAATAATGGGTTTTGACTGCTACCACAGTCTTCTGATATCTAGGATGTCCAGCATAATCCACGTTATGCATTTCTTTTAGAATTGCCAGCTTCAATTCTCGGAGATTGGGTACATACACTCTATTTTTATACATAAGTAAGCCATAAGTTCCCAAGGTGTAACTTCCCTGGATATGTGGTCTCTCACGCTATTGTAGCTTTGCTACCAGACCTCTGTACTGCAAATCAACATTTGCAGCTTTGAAAATTCTATCCTTAATCTCAGTCCTGTACATGCTAATGGTTGTAGCATGTAATTCGTGCACTTTTTTGCTAAGTGCATCAGCCACCTTATTTTCTTTCCCTTTGATATGCTTGATATCAAAGTCATATTCACACAGAAAATCCAGCCATCTGGTTTGCCTGGCATTTAAAGTCAGTTGATCAAATAAATACTTCAGACCACTGTGGTCTGTTCTTAATTTGAATCTCCTTCCCATGAGGTAATGTCTCCATTTCCTCAATGCGTGGACGATTGTTTCCAGCCCTAAATCGTGAGTGGCATAATTCCTTTCATGCTCTTTCAGCTTTTGGGACTCATAACAAATTACAAATCCCTCTAAGCTAAGAACTCCTCCCAGCCCCTCCTTACATGCATATGTGCACACCATGAAATTCATATTTGGATCTGCAATCTTCAGGATTGGAGCATTGGTTAGCAGTTGCTTCAATCGCTGGAAATTGCTCTCACACTCTTCAGTCCACTGAAACTTCTTCTCCTTCCTTTGCAAGGAAGTGATAGGGTGAGCTATCTTTTAGAATCTGGCTATAAACCTTCTGTAGTATCTTGCCAGACCCATAAAAGATCTAACTTCTGCCACATTCCTTGGCACTGACCATTCTTGGATGGCCTCAACCTTTTCAGGATCCACAACAATCCCCTCTTCTAAAATAATATGTCCCAAGTAATGGATCTGCCTTTGATAAAATGACCATTTTCTCAGCTTGGTGTACAACTGGTGTTCTCTCAACACTTGCAGCACCATTCTCAAGTGTTTCTCATGCTCTTCCTCTAACTTGGAATACACCAAGATGTCATCCAGGAAGACTATGACAAACTTGTCTAAATAGTCCCTGAATACACCATTCATTAAGCACATGAAAACAGTAGGTGCATTTGACAATACAAACGGCACCACTGTGAACTCATAATGACCGTACCTTGTTCTAAAGGCAATCTTGTTGATGTCCTCCTCATTTATTCTCACTTGGTGATATCCAGATCGGAGATCTATCTTTGAAAATATTTTCGCATCCTTCAACTGATCAAAAATATCATCGATCATTGGCAAAGGGTACTTGTTCTTGACAGTTACCTTGTTCAACTGCCGAAAATTAATGCACAGCCTCAATGTCCCATCTTTCTTCTTCACGAATAGGACCGGGAATCCCCAAGGTGACACGCTAGGGCGAATGTATCCCTTCTTTAGTAGCTCTTCGAGCTACAATTGCAACTCCTTTAGCTCTGGCGTACTCATTCTATAAGGAGCCTTTGAAATTGGAGTTGCTCCAGGCATCAAATTTATAGAAAAATCAATGTCCCTCTTCGGAGGTAGTCCAGGTACCTCCTAAAATACGTCCTTGAACTCTGTGAGTACTTCATGGTCTTCCAGATTCGAGACTACATCACTGGATGCTTCTCCCACATGGGCTGCAAATAACTGACAGCCTTTCCTGTAACACTTCTTCAGCTGCATGGCTGAGATTTCTCTAACAGCCACGGCTCTTGGAATTCCTTGGACTGTTACCTGATTTCCCTCTTCATCCAGGCATGTGAACTTCTTGTTACGACAGTCCAGAAGGGCATGGTGTTGGTCCAACCAATCCATCCCAATTAAGCAGTCATAATAGCCTAAAGGTAGAATATTCAATTCAGCCTTAGTGCTCCATCCTTTCATGGCCACTGAATAGGAGTTAACCAATTCAGTGACCTTCCTTTTGGTTCCTGTGGCTAACTGCACTAGCCAAGACTATTCATGTTTGATCCTTGATAAACGCAAACTTTCCACCACCCTAGGATCTACATAACTATGGCTAGCCCCTGAATCAATTAAAATAATTAGTGGTCGATTGTTAATCATACCTTCCACTTCAATCATGTGCGATTGAAATTCTACTTGCTTGTTTTCTAGGGCTGTGTAGATCCTCGACATTTTTTTGCCCATATCCTCCACTATTTCAACTTGTTGAACAGTATGAACAGTTCTCGCTTTACCATTTTTATGGGGACAATATTTGTACTTGTGGTTTCCTTTACAACCCCAACACTGAATGGGCATCTGTCTCTGTCTTTGTGCTCCCTCTTCAGTCATTCTTGGCTCTCTAAACAATGGCTTTCCTTGAAGACTACTTATGAAAAAGGAAGGCTTGTTTCCCTTCTGCCTTTGTTCCTTCTTAAACTTCCTCTGATCATTCCAATTCTTCCGAAGGATAGTCCTTTCTCCTTGTTGTTCATACAAGCATTTCGCCCTTCTTATTGTTTCTTCCATAGTCTTAGGATCGTCATACTGAATCTTGTCACCCATGGAAGGTGGAATTCCACTCAGATATCTTTGAATCTTGACAGCCTCGTCTTTGATGAATGGAACATACTTCAGTAGTTCCAGAAAACTTCATTCATACTCATCAATAGTCATGTTGCCTAGCTTGTGTTCGAAGAACTCCTTCATCTTTCTGTCATAGTATCTTTTAGTCAGGTATTTTTTCTCAAAATACCTCTTAAATTACTTCCAAGTGACCTCTTTCTCTATTATGTGTTGCACCTGCACAAACTAATCCCACCACATGGATGTTTTTCCTTTCAGCTGATACATTGCAATTCTTCCTTCTGCATGGGCAGAATAATTCTGCAATTGGAAATATTTCCTCATGCCAAGCAACCATGTCTCGGCATCTTCCTCCTTCTTATGTTCTGCATCAAACATTGGAGGCTTAATCTTGTTCATATCCCCTTTCAATTCATCCTTTCCAGATTTTTGGTGTTTTCCGGTAGGGGACGGGCTTGAACTACTATGTGTTTCCTTGACAGAATGCTTTGGGGAGAGACGGTAATGTCTAATACCACTCCTCGATCTTCTTCTCCTCTCAGGGGTTCTGACACTTCTTGATCTGCTTGTGTCACTCTCTTTTTATAATTTCTTTTCTATTCTTTACAGGCTCTTCAACATTTTTAAGTTGAATTCACCTTGTCGATCCCTAACTTTCATGAGCTTTCGGCTATCAGCTCGGCGTGCCTGGGCATCTCTTTGCAATCCTTCAATGATTTTCATTACGTGCCCTTCCTTGTCTAATTCTCTTCCATGCCCATTGGAGTTTGATCCTTCGACTCCCAAGTTGACATCTCTTCCTTCTCTTTTGTCCTCTGAAATGGAGGCAATCCGCACCTCTTCCATTTCTATACTCGATGTCTGTTTTTGGCTGTCCTGACACTCGTTGAAATCTAGACACACAACATGCAGTCAACGAAATTTTGTCAGGCCTTAACCCTTACAAAATCAAAATATTCATAATTCAATGTGAGCAAAAAAGCATTTTGGCTTCACAAAGTTTTCTGAGCTCTAACGGCTTTGCAATTTCGGGACTTCATTTTTCGGGGTTTTTGTCCACGAGGATCCAACAGTTAAATCCTCAACAACTCTTATGTCCTTCGAAAATTTCGGGACTTCGGGATTTCGGGGTTTTAGATTTTGGGGTTCTGGTTCCCCAGAGGTTCTCGTGTTTGCTTCTCTCTCTGACTCTTGACTCCTGAACTTCCGACCTCTTTTCCCTGGGTCGACAGCACAACTGTCGCCAACTGATCTGAAAATGATAAAGACTTGTATGTTTAAAAAATATTTGCAAGTTTTAATTCATGTGTTCAAATGCAAATGGATCAATTTTGAAAACACAACTTTTATAGAAATTACACATTCAAGATGCATATAAACAGTAGTAAATAATAGTGAACAGAAAACACATAACACAGCAAATGATAAAGGAGTTCACCCCTTTCTTGGGCTACATCTCCTGGTCCAGCTTCCAATGGATCTTTTGTATTAGTTGCTCAAAGTGCTCAGATATGTACTTTACAATGCTCAAAATTCCAAATAGATGGCTCCAATGGCTTCAGAATGTCCAAAAACCCCTAGCTGGGCTTTTTCGGCACCTCGTTTGGCCAAAAATTGAAGAAGATAGGCTTCCTGGAAGTTCCCCTTCAAACTTGATGTCTCTGGATCACCAAAATGCACCTCCTTCTCCTCAACCTAGCCCCCACATGCATATATGTGTTAAAACTCAGCACCGGGCGCAACCACACAAATGGTGCAAACTGTAGGACGGCTACGCGCTAGCCTCTAACCGCCTAGGACCATGGGCATGTGAAGCACCATATGACCACGTGCAAATATACAAAGGGCTACATTTAAAACCAAATGGTAATGGTCGGGGGCACACACCGGTGGTTCTATACACATACACATATGACTGGGGCTCATACGAAAAGGGGCTATGGTTAAACATGCCGTGCCACTGGATACATTGCAACATATATGACCGGGGGCCGGGGCTAAGCCCCAGCCCAGACTGCGCCCATTTCAAATCTATTTAAACTTAAATAATTTTTAAAAGTTTATATGTTAAGAACCATGTGGGTGGCGCATCGGTTGGGCAGCCATTCCCAAAGCTTTGCCCCTTCCCAGAGGTTGCAAGGTCGAATCCATCCAACAACATAAATTTTAAACCAACGCCAGGGTGACACGTGGCAGCCACTGAGTGGGCCACGTGTCAGCATTTCATTCACCACCAACGACACATGTCATACACCAACTCATCCACAATCCTTCCAACCAACACCTGCCACATGTTGTAAGGCCCTACCATGTGTCGTACATTCTGCCATGTCAACATCTGTACGGACTGTACAGTCAGCACATTTTTTTTTTGCCTATTTGTCGTTTTGAACAGAACACGATATATCTCTCATCCGATGTCCATTTGAACCCAAACAAGTTGCATTGGGTTCGTGATGATGAGGCCTATGCTCCCGTTTGATTTGAAGTGATTCCAAGCACTTTGAATTTTGAGCAAAATTTGATCCACTGGATCACACCTCCCCATTGGAAAGCTTTTGGACCTCCAAAAGACTATTTTCAGTCTATCTGAAGATGACGGTATAGTTCCCTCACCTTTCCAACCTCAATCCACTTGGATTTGCTTGGATTTGTGCCTTTAAGACCAACTCGAAGATATTCCACATTTCCTCGTTTTGATGTTCTCATTCTCCTGTCAAGGATTGTGTCTTCATACAGTTATGTAAGATATTCTGGGGAGAAATCATCTATAGAAGGAATATGAACATGTTCTCCTTGATCATCAATCAAAGGAGGCTCATACAATTTCAAATTCTCAACA
>JASDQU010188108.1:0-13410 GCA_032191745.1 Picea mariana
TTTCTTCGACATGCATATCACGTCTTTGCATTATACTGTAACTTTCCATGGGCGAAAGAGTGGATTTTAAAGCCCGACAACGACATTCAAATAATTTTATTTCTATCGAAGATGCCATTCACAAGTACGATTAAATGAACGATTCTACTTGCATTACGCCAAAGCAACGTCATAAAGTATGAATTTGTAGCAACGGCATGCTAATCAGTTATCTAGTTTGTTTTTTTTTCCCCAAAATTGGACTTTTTCCTGGACAATGCTGATTTAAAAAAAACCTGTACATAGTCTACCATTAGTAGCCAGATCACTTTTTACCAACAGATAGTCGATGGATATTCTAAGATGAATCGTTGTTTAGTAGCCAGATCACTTTTACCGACAGATAGTCCATGTATATTGTAAGATGAATCGTTGTTTAGTAGGTTAATACTGTTACTCAGATTTGGATGGGATCCGTGGTGACAAAGAGATCCAATTTTCACATGGTTTTAGTCAAGATCCATCTTAATCCGTCGTCTATTAAGCACGGAAAGGTTTCATGGTGTAAACTTTTCACGAAAGATTCGGGATTACATGCAAATAACAATTAGGCGGACAAATGTACGGAGATTTGTCCCACTGAGAAACCTAGCTTCTGAATGGGATAGAATTAAACAGAAAAGAATAAAACAAGTGGGGTTCAAGATTATGGCTTCTGATTGACTTCCTTGGATTTCTTGTATCTTGAACGTAGATGTATGTGGATGAGAGCACTTGGACAATAAACGGATTGATTGATTGAAAGGTGAGCAAGCCGCTGTGGCCCTAAGCATAAGTAAAAGTAATCTCGTGACCAACAGGGTCGACTAGCCAGCTCTTAATTCTTCGAAAACAAATCCCAATCGCCTGTGCGTATTGCAATCAATATTAACTGGCAAATCCCAGTCACCTGTGCGTATTACAATTCAAATTAGCGGCGGATTCATGGGTATTACAGGCCCATCACGTGAAAGTTTTACGCGTTGCTCAATGGTCGCGTCGGTTTCGTCTCAATCTTTGAAATTATGTACGATGTGTTTCGAACTATGTCCAGTGCTTTTCGTGACAACCCGCCAAAACGCTTTTCGTGACAACCCGCCAAAACGCCATCGTGTCCCCTGCCATATTCCATCGTAACTTATAGAGACTTATATGTGTCAAGCAGGCTAATGAATAATTCGTGTTAATCAAATCCTTTATGTTGAAAATATATCAGATAAACACTTCATTTCAACCTCCAACCAATAAAGACTTCACTAAAGTACTATACTTTATTGAAAAATGCACAGCAAGCACAAAAAATTACAATCATATACACTCCCTCTTAAAGTGTTAAAGTGTTGTGGTTTTGTCCAATGGTTTTGTAAAATGTGTGGGAGCCACAAAATTGTAGAGCTATTTCATCATTTTTTACTATCTCACTTATGAAGTGAAGTGATAGCGTCTCGATGTGCTTGCTCTTCTTGTGAAAATATGGTTTTTCAACAAGACAATTGTTGAAGTGTTGTCACATAGCTTCATAGGAATTTTGGTAGCATTTACATACTCTGTCTCTGCAGAAGATATGAAGATAATGGGATGCTTCTTTGATGCCCAAGAAATCAGGTTTGTGCCAAAGAGAAAAACATATCCTAAAGTGTTTTTTCGGTCATCTAGGCTACCTGCAAAATCACTGTTAGTGTAGCCAAAATCACTGAGTGTACCATAATCCAAAATTGAGTGTGCCTGCAACATATCTTAGAATCCTTTTAGCCATTTTCTAGTGAGAATATTTGGAATATTCCATGAACCTGGAAACAAGGCTAGTTGCATACATAAGATACAACAAGTTGCCTACTAAACTTTTATATAAAGTAGAATCTATTATAGGGCCTTCATCTTGCTTGCTCAATTTTGTCCCTAGGGGTATAGGAGTTTTTACTAAATTGCAGTCTTCCATGCAGAATCTTTTGATGATGTTTGTAGCATACTTGTGTTGATAGACAAAAATTCATTTGGTTGATTGATCAACCTCAATCCCCAAAAAATATTTCATTATGCCAAGATCTATCATCTCAAATTCAGATTGTATGGTATGCTTAAAACTATCTAACTAAAGATTGTCAGTGTATATCGTATCATCAACATATAGGCATACAATCAGAATTTTACCTTGCTTATCTATTTTGGTGGTTCATTTTGGCTTCTGCTGAAACCACTCTTGATCAGGTAAGCAACAATTCTATTGTACCAAACTCTTGGAGCTTGCTTCAAGCCATACAAGGATTTCTTCAACCTATACACTTTGGTTGGATGCTCTTTGACTTCGAATCTTTGTGGTTGATCCACATATACTTCTTCTTCTATGACACCATTCAAGAAAGATGATTTGACATCCATCTAGTATACTTTCCATTTGTGTTGAGATGTTATGGCTAAAAGGGTCCTTACAGTATCCAATCTTGCTACTAGAGCAAAGGTTTCACCATAATCAATGTCTGGTTGCTGAGAGAATCCTTTTGCAACAAGTCTTTCTTTGTTTTTTTCAATTTGTCTATTTTCATTGAGTTTAGTCTTGTAAACCCATTTGACACCAATGTTGGTCTTATGCATTGGCAGATTGACAAGATCCCATGTCTTGTTCTTCTCAATAGAGTCAATTTCTTGGTTCATGGCTTGAACCCAATGTGGCTCTTTAGTTGCCTCTTTAAAAGATGTGGGTTGGCATAATAATAATGCAAAATGACTTTGTTGATTAATATCATCCAACTGTTGATGGATCTCTTTCAAGCTTCTAGTTCACTAATTTTGGACTTCATAGGATGAATTTGTACTTGAAGAATAGATGCTCAAGGAACTTTCAGGTTGTCCTTGTACCTGCAATCGTGGAAGGATAGGCTAATGTGTTTGTTTTCCTGAAATTTTTGTGTGTTCAGGAAGTGGCAGCAACAGATTTTGATTGTCCATAGGGCGATTTTCAGACTCACTACATAACTGATTTTCAAGAAATTTTACATCTCTACTAAGAATAAGTTTTAAAATCAGATTGTACAAGAGGTAATCTTTAGATGTTTCACTGTAGCCAAGAAAAATGCATTTCTCACTTCGATCATCAAGATTCTTCCTCAATTCAGAAGGTGTGTGAGAGAATGAAATGCATCCAAAGGTTTCGAGATGAGTGACATTCAGTTTTGTCCCACTCCATGCTTCTTGAGGGACCTTCATTTTGACACTGGTGGTTGGAGATTGATTAAGAAGTAGACTGAACACACTACAACTTCAGCCCAAAATAAATTTGACAAACATTTCTCTCTGAGTAGGCTCCTTGCCATGTTCATTATAGTCTGATTTTTCCTCTCAGCCACTCCGTTTTGTTCTAGAGTATACTTGGCTATGGTTTTCATGATGATGACTTGTGAGTTGCAAAAATTTTCAAATCCTTTGGAACAATACTCACCTCCTCCATCTGATTTGAGTATTTTTACATACTTCACGCTCTGTTTTTCAGCTTCAACCTTGAACTCCTTGAACTTTGTGAAATTTTTATACTTGTGTTTGAGGAAATAGATCCATATTTTCCTGCTAAAATCATCAATAAATGTTAGAAAATAAAATCCACCATCTAGCGACTTTGTTTGCATTGGTCCACTTAGGTCAATGTGAAACAACTCTAAGTGTTATTTGGCTTGATTGAAGGATTGTGGAAAACTAGCTCTCTTATGTTTACCACGAATGTAAGACTCACATGGGGGATTTTTCTCTTTGAAAATAGGTAGAACTTTGACCATGGAGTGCTTCTGTAAGAGACTTAGATTATAAAGGGTAGATGTCCAAATCTTTCATGCCACAACATAGTTTCATTGGGTGAGGATGCACTTTGTGCATAGGGTTGGGTCATATTTGCAATTATAAGAGTCAAGGGAAACATCTTATTCCTAGTCATATGGATTTCAAAAATCAATTTTCTGCTAGGAGGTTTGTCATAGATCCTGGAGGACGATCCATTAAAAAGTACCTTATAGCCATGTTCCATTAGTTGTCCTACACTGAGCAAGTTATGTTTCAGTTCTACAACA
Organism: Picea mariana; assembly: GCA_032191745.1. NCBI lineage: Eukaryota > Viridiplantae > Streptophyta > Pinopsida > Pinales > Pinaceae > Picea > Picea mariana. The sequence continues at coordinate 4,074 of JASDQU010188108.1, forward strand.
TGATAGACGTCATGTATGTCTTTCTTTACATCTTGTTTAGTCTAAACATGGACAATTCCTTTGCATTGGACTTTGACTAAAGAGTCATCTCCAAGTGTAATATCATAAGAAACAAAAGAATCAATGCATGAAATTAAATCATTTTTACCTGTCATGTGATTGTTTCATTCACTTTAAAACAACTAGAGGTCCTTGTGTTGTTCTTCATACTTGTGGCAAGAGAGAAACATCCCATATGAGGTTTCTCCTCATGATTTGAGACATGTGCTCTGCCTGAGTTCCGAGCTGCTTGCTTCTTCGTGCATTCAGATTCATAGTGCCCATACTTTTTGCATTAATAGCATTGTATGTTGGCTTTGTCATTTGATTTCCTCCCTCTTCCTCTTTGTTGTTGAAATTGTTGATTATGATGTGTGTGGCCTTCACCTAAGTGATGGTTTCTATGGATTCTCCCTCTTCCTTTATGACCTCTACCTTTATCTATGCCTCTCCCTCTATTGAAGGAGAATTGGGTGTTGAAGGCATGGGACATTGAGTCATCTTTGAGATTGAGTCTGGTCTCATGTGAGAGTAGAGAACCCATTAGTTCATTTGTTGAAAAATTTGACAGATCCTTGGATTCAAGGATGGTTGTAAAAACCATCTCAAATTTCTTTGGAAGACTTCTGAGGAATTTCTTCATAATCCTATTATCTAGGATGGCTTCACCAATCAACTTGCTTTGGTTTACTATTCCCATGACTTTGGTCATGAATTGATCAACATGCTATGAATCAGTCATCTGTAAAGTCTCAAAGTGTGTCCTCAAGGTCTGCAGCTTGACTATTCTCACTTTGTCATTTCCCTGGTAGGTTGAGCTAAGAATGTCCCAGGATTATTTTGAGGTAACAACACCTATAATATTTGAGAATATGAAGTCATCTACTAAGTTATGAATCTAGAACTTTGCCTTATTCTCTCTTTTCCTTTGTTTTGTTTGAGCATTTCTTTTTCGATTGGTCATGGAAACCATATTTGCTAGATCTGGTTCCACATAGCCATGATCCACTGGATCCCAACACTCTTGTGATTTTAAGAAGGATCTCATTCTAAGAGACCAAAATTCATAATTCTTTCCAAGTAAAATTGGCCCTTGTATTGGCCCTAAATTGTTAGAGGTGGCCATTTTGTTTTTGTAAAAAAACTTCAGAACAGTAGAAGTAATTTTGGTGCCCTTTCTCAGGGTTAAAAAAAATCACCATTGATTAAGAAAACCCCGTTTAATTTCCAGTAAAAAAAAAAAAATACCAGTCTATTTGACTGGTCTTATGAAGAAACTCACTGTAAAATAAAAAAATTAGTTTGTGGATATCCATTGTTTAACAACTTGTTGAGGCTCCTCTCCACCTTGGGATTTGACCCTATCGTCCATGTAACTGTGGGCATGGAAAAAAAATTTGGAAAATGATTTATTCTTCTTCTTTTCTTTATCGTCTGATAGGAGTGCCATGAGGGGTTTCAACCACGCGACCGTGAAGGAACCCCAGATCTGCCACAAGGACCATGACAGGGATAGCCTAAGGCGTGGAAAGGCGATCTTAAGCGATAGGACCATGGTTTTAATGAACACCAACACTGCAAATAAATCGAACCAGAGGATCACGACTACGATCGTATCACTATCGAAGTGCAAATCCACTTCTCCGCTTCTCCACCTGTAGCACCTTCAGGTACCACCATAAACATGATATCGACACGACCACGAAGGGATGATCCAGGTGGATATTGGTGGCTACCCATCTATTCCAACTGGCTCCTCTTGATAGTTTTTAGTTCAACATGTTCTCCTATACTTCTTTGTAATTGTGGGTTCTACACTTCTAGCGTTGTTTGAATCCAGGCACATATTCCAGAAGGATATTGGTAGCCTCCCACCTAATCCAACTAGATTATTTTGGATGTTTTCATGTTATCACATCTTTCGGTACTTCTGGGGTTGTTTTGGGACCCTAAACAGTGTTTTTTTGGCTTTCCATAGTCAAACTGTAGATGAAGTTGGATTTTGATGATGTAATGTGTATTTATCAAAAATACCATTCCAACGGGCTATAACATACATAAAACGAAGGTCGTATGCAAAAGTTACGACCTCGGGAAGTTGAGGTACCAACTTACCCATCAGGGCCCACATGAATTTTGGCATTTCACCTCCTAGGGTTAGGTTTTTGGATGTCTAGGGTTTTGGAATTCATGAGTAATATTAAAAAGGCCTCCGAAGCCTCATTATAATCATTCTACTCACATATATGCGCATACCACATCTCTTCTCAGAGATAACTACCACCATTCAAGCAAGTTGTTTCAGTTCTACAGTTTTACAGTTTCAACCTATTTCATTTATTCAATAGAAGATATTGTTCACTGGATATCTGTGTTGTTCTCCATATTTCTGTGTTTATTTTATTTAGGTTGTTAATTAGTTCGTTCCGCTCCTAAATCCAAATTAGTTGTATCAGAGCGATTTTCTCTTCATTTATTTTTCTTCGTGCATGTCCCTGACAAGATATGGGTACAAGAAGTTGGGACTCAAACCAATCAAGTATTTTCAAGATTGGTCACGTCAAGCCCGACAATAACCCATAGGGGACGAAAAGAAAGATGATGGAGCAGGAGATCCTTTTAAAATTTTGCTCGAGGAATCCCTTGCATGACAAAGGAACGAAATGATGGACAACTTTGCATAGATCCTTCGGTGACTTCCCATAGGAGAAGCATATTCATCAAGTGTTCATGCACCCCCCTTCAAGGTACAAGTAAATTTTGATATTCCATTATTTGAAGGAATGATAGATGTGGATGTTGTAGATAAATGGTTGAATCTTCTCGAAGGGTATTTTTCGGTCCACTATTTTTCTAATAGGGAAAAGATTACTTTTGCAGTCCTCAAGGCCATCCCCCATGTTAAGGACTAGCAAGATACTTACTCTGAGAAAAGGGCCATATAATAATATGAATTATTTGTGGTCTCCCCTACATGGGATTCCTTCTGGGATGCCATTAAAGAGAAATAATACCCTGTTGGAAGCTACAGGGACCATTACACCAGATGGACCACCCTACGTCAGGAAACAAACCAGAAAGTACTATATTTCACCAATATTTTCCATACCCTGGGCACCAAATTGGGTATCGAAGACTTTAAGTGACATCTAATGCTCAAATATAGTGGCTCTTTGCATAGATACATTAAAAAAAAATGGAGTTTCTGGACATCGCCTCATTGGGTACGACTTATAGATATGCAGTCAATATCGAGCATAAATTTAAGCAGAAGAGGAGATAGTTTTTATCTGCAAACTCCTCACAGTTGAAGTAGGGAAAAGGTAGCCCCAACCCACACAACAAGGAATAGATCAAAGATGTCCACTCTCAAGAAAACTAGTCCAAGATACAACACAAGAAGGTTAATGAGGAGACGAAGAAGGACATGGGAAAATGGTGTGAATACCATAAAATCCCTTAGCACAACACCGAAGAATGCCGCTCCAAGAAGTCACTCATTTCCAAGATGAAGGCTTCTGAGTCAGAGGTTGATTCTGAATCCGAATCAAATCCAGAAGGAGGGAAGTGGATTATAGATGCTGAACCTAGTGCCACCGTCACTACCACCAAATTCCAGCCAAGCGAACCAGAAGAACCAGAGGAAGGGGAATGCCTCTTTCACTCACATATGTGGGTAAAGGGGGATCCAATTCATTTCATTGTCGATAGCGGTAGTCAGAAGAACCTGATCTTAGCAGAGGTCATCAAGCAAATGGACTTGCCAATGACATTGCACCCGCAACCCTACACCATTGGTTGGCTTCGCCAATGAAGAGATCTTCGTGTCAGCCAAAAATGGCATCTTCACTATGGCATCAAGCCTTTCAAAGACGAGGTATTGTGTGATATTTCTCCCCTTGAAGTTTGTGATTTTATTTTAGGAAAACCATATTTGTGGAAGTGTTATGTTGTGTATGAGTCTAAGCCCTGCAATGTTATTATTACTTTGGGTATAAAATTGTATAGGATACATGATAAAGATATTTCTTCAATCTTTTATAAGCAATGCAGTACAGTCATTTCACAGATTGGTAAGCTCTTTTTCTTTGTGATCCGTGCTCACTGTAAATAGAAGGTCACCGCCACATCTGTGGCCTCTACACAGAACCTCTCTTTATAATAGAATCAAGTGGACGGTATCATGGAAGAGTACAAAGACATCTTCTCCTCGCTCACTGAGGTACCGATGCACTGCCAAGTCAAGCATCCAATTGATCTAACCCCTAATGTACCTCTTCCTAATGGACCAGTATATCGTCGCTCGCTCATGGAAAATGGAGAAATCAAGCGTCATATCCAAGAAATTATTTAAAAGGGGCACATCAGACCCAACTCCTCTCCTTGTGGATGCCCGATTGTACTAGTGCAGAAGAAGGACGAGACCTGACAACTCTGCATTGATTACAGAGTATTAAACAAAATCACAGTCAGGAACTGATACTCAATTCCCATAATTGATGACCTTCTTGACCAACTCAAGGGAGAAAAGTTCTTTAGCAAGATTGACCTAAAGTCTGGCTACCACCAAGTTCCCATCGAACCAACTGATGTATGGAAGACAACTTTCAAATCTAAAGAAGGTCTCTTAGAATGACTGGTAATGCCCTTTGGCTTAACAAATTCACCAACCACTTTCATGAGGTTGATAGATGATGTATTAATACCCTTCACCAACTCTTTTGTGGTGGTATATTTTGGTTACATCCTCATCTTCAACAGAACTTGGGAGGAGCACATGTGGCATATTCAGGAGGTTTTGAGCACTCTACGACAACACAAGCTATATGCCAACTTGCAAAAATTCTCCTTTGGCATGAACAAGGTCCAATACTTGGGCTACATTGCTGATGAGCATGGGGTAAATGTTGATCCAACTAAGATCCAAGTCATTCGTGACTGGCTAGCCCCGATCACACTAATCGAGCTTCGGAGCTTCTTGGGACTAGCCAACTTCTACCTAAGATTCGTGTTGGGATTCACCCATGTAATATCCCTCGAATGAACCCAATTTCAAATGTAATATAAATATACTTACGCTGGTGAGTTGTTTTGACCTCATTTGGTAATGCACATCATGTGGCATAGTGCACACATGAACTGCGCAGTAAAATGATGTAGTATGCACATCGTAGGATACCACACGCAGTAACTAAGGTGCGTGCAGTATGGAATACAATGAGCCTCATGTATATGATATGTATTATAGGTTGGTGAGCCGGTTACTATAAGTTGGGATGCTTATGTTTTGGTATTAGGCCGGAACGCCTAGATGTCAAGGGCCAATGCACCTACTTTTTACATGACTCATGATTAATATAAATACATCGTTGTGCCCAGACCGACCACGATCAAAGAGATGGGGGACTGAACTTCACCAGTTAGGGAAAGGGAGGGCCAAAAGTCCAGGGAATATTATATTGATATTCCTAAAACATAAAGTATGGATAATTATTTTATCCTAAGTCCTAAAGTTGGAGACAAGTGGACCAAAGTAACTTCCGATATGACAAGTGTCAAGTTGGGGACATGCATTCATATCGTGGGGGACTTAGCTCATTTGGGGAATCTTTTGCATAGGGGAGATTTCTTACCAGAGTAGAGCTTGACCATCATTCTCACCATCACTTTCACGAAGAGTTCACAGTGATTCCTGTACACACTCAGTTATCCAGTCAATGATTCCATGACCATTTTCACTCACAAATTCTATTATCCTTGAGACAACCATTTCACCATTCTGGAACCTGTTCCCATACGTCCTTTTGGTTGGTGTACCTGGTTAGCTTGGAGTGGGATTGAAGAAGTGGGTTGTGAGGCCCGTGAGCAGTTCTTTGAGTGAGAGAATTGCTAGGGATTGATTCCTGAAGGTGCTAAACTATGGCTACAACGCTCTAAGAATTTCAGTTTAGCTTATTGCGAAAGCCCTGGAAGGGAAGTGGGGCAGCCAAGGGACAGTTGAGCAGAGAAGGGGCACACTTCCTTGGGTGGGACATGCATGTGGGGAATGAGAGGTTGTAGGCTGTTAGTTGAGTGAGCACCTGAGACAGAGTCTTTCATGTTGTCATTGAGCCTCAGCCTGGATAGGAGCCCTTTACCCTCAGTGGAGTTCAGTCCCATCTTGAGGGTGACTCACTATTGAGAGTGATGAACAGTGTAGTCTATGGATGGGAGGTTTGTGGACGGTCTGTAAGCAGTTGGTGATAGTATTTCTAAGATAAGTACCAATTGTATGATAACATGATATGTTGTTTTGTTATTTACATGCCTATGTTATGATTTTAGCATATATGTGATTATGATTTCTTGTGTGCTTATGGGTAATTTCCTGTAAATGATGCATATCTGTAGTTATTGTTATTTCCATATAAAAGTCGTATGTTACAGAAAGAAAATTGTTGTTTAACTTTAAAGCTTCCACAAGAATGTTGTATGTATATACTTTTAGCTGCATGCAGTAAAAAGAGTAAATATAGGTGGCATAACTTAGTTGATTACTGAGAATGTTACTGACTGGTGTCAGAGCATGAGTGGTTTCTCTGGAGTGGTGCACTCCGGCCTGAGGTTGGTTGAGGGAATGTTACAAATTGGTATCAGAGGTTTAGTTCAACACTGAGCTTGGATGGGCCAAAGGGGTACAGTTGAAGCGAATATTCATAGAAAAGCAACTTCAAAGTGACCAGGATTAGAGTCACGGAGTTTCCTTGGAAAAGGTTGGTGTACTGGCGTGCGTGGTAAATTTTGGCACCGCGTGGGAAAATGTTGGTGTGCCAGTGTGCACAGTAAATTGTGGCGCTGTGTGGAATATTATTATGTGTGGATGCATGCGTTGAATTTAACCTTGTGCGGTGATCACACACATAGTAAGGTGCACATGGGGTGCACAAGTATTTCTTAATGCAGAGGAGTTTGGTTGGTATGCGCATAAGTATGAGTATAAGTTGTGTCACGAAAGTGTATTAAGTAGTTTGCACAAATATTTGGGCACGATGGAATATGTTGAACTTGACACGGTGCATGCATAGGATGAAAATGCATGTGGAATATCGGTGCGCAGTATCGAAACTGTGCACAGTAGGTATTGGTGCACAACGTTGGAGTAGCACGCATAAGTAGTTGGTGCGATGAAGAAGAAATGCACAGTAGATTTAGGTGCGTGGAAAAGCGTTTTACCTTATGATATTTCTATGCATGTTAAATATAAATGAACAGGTCAAAGTTTAGTGCGTGCAAAGTCGCTTGGAAGGCAATGAGTCTGAGTTTAAATTGCATAATAATAAAAGAAAAAGAAACACACAACTGCATCGATGCATTAATTAATTAAAAAGAATTCCGAACTTTAATTTCCTCCAATTTAGACAGATGAAAATAAAATATAAGATTACAAGAAAAAACTTACTATAAAAAAGAACAAGATTCATAACATTACTAGTTAGAAATTGTAATAAAAAAGTCTAAAATCCATTTCTGTATTTATATAATCGTAATAATTAAAAAATTACAAAAAGAGGATGACAACAGTTAGCCTGTTGAAAAAGGGTCGTTTAAGAACATGCCTATCATCTCTGGTACTCTTTACCTCCGCTATCGACTATTCAAAATTCACTGAGACATGCTTATTTTAGTTGAAGACTTACTTCAGCTTAGCGATCTCCACCTTTAAAGAAGAGTCTAACCAGACTGGTTGATTCTCTCCAACACTTTCGACCACTTCAGTCATAGATTCCTCCTCCTTCTGCCGCTTGCTCCTTTTCTTCTTAGCGGCTGGCTTGTTGATGACTAAATCCTTTATAGTGGGATTAATCCTGGCTTCCAATCGCGAGTATATAGCCGGCTCTGTGTGGAACTTAGTTGCTAAAATGTGTGCAAGGACCCTTTCCTCTTTACTCGTAGGAAAGTCTAGCACGTTGCTCGAATAACCAGTCTCACTCGACTTAGCCTTGTCCATGTATCTCAGGTTGGGGATACCGAAATGTGTCTTTACAAAGAGAAGGAAGTCAAACAGTTTGGATATTACTTCAGTTATGGATACGTAGATATATTTATACTTGGGGAGTGGTAATTATAGAACTCCATTTATGAAGCACAGATGGATTACGTACAAGAGCGTTGGGTTTTCATGCTTGGCCAATCCATTTCAAATGATTAGCTTTTGAGTTCGTTACATGGCGGCGTTCAGCTGACGTCACATGGTTGCAAAGTACCAAACGAGTGAAGCAGGGTGATCTAACTAGCCGTCGCTCGCTCCACGAGTGGTGGATTTGACATATTGAGACACGTGATACCGCATCTTGGAGAAAGTGGTTTCAGCAAACCACCTTCTTGCTCGAGTCTATCTCTGAAGGCACTGTGCATCTGTGTTTTCGAGACTTGGGTATTATCTAAAATTTCCATGGTGATAACACCAGGAAATCGGGAGAGATAATTCTGATGTGTATATAGGATCAAAAGGTGATTATTCCCATGAATTGATTAAATTTAGCCTGATAAGTTGTGATGGTTACACATTTTGCAGAATTAACAACAACTCGATCAGATCAGACCAGCATGGAGTCCATAAGAATGGAAGAAGCACAAGGGAATTACAGTCAGCAAAACGAGAGCAAAGGCGTGGATGTCCATTTGGGCATGGAAGGAATGAATTCCAATTGTTACACATTATTTTCGTCATCCCTATGACCGTTAATGATGTAAACTTGTTTGTAGTCTTCAGAGGGGTCAGTGGCCTGAGTTCCTGAAGAAAGAAGGGAGAAGAACTTTTCCTGAGAAAAGAAGTTGCATTCTCCTTTGTAAAAACCCTATTAAAGAGGATGTTCGTAAGTTGCTATATAGGTAGGGTGTGAGAATGCCTGATGCTCCCAGGCTGCACCATAGCTGGGTTGTGAGAGGTTCGCGAGTTTCTCTATAGGCAGGGTGCGAGAATTCTTACACGTGGGAAAAACGAGCGTTTTCTCGAATCTTCTAGAAGGAGAAACTTCCATGGTGAGGTGGCATCCAAATGGTTTGGATCTTACTCGCTTTCATGATTTAGTGGGATCATCCTAACCACCTCACCTTATCCTCTTCAACTTATAAAAGGAGAGGAGCTCTCATGGAGAAGGGCTAAGTTGTTTTTGGCTTGGGATTGTTAGCTTGGTTAGAGTGGCTTTGAGATTTTCTTTATCAAGATAGATTGTGAGTAGTTATTAGATCCATGGTCTCAAAATCCTTGGAGCAAGAAGTGTGTGGGGAATGAAGGACATTTAGAAGGGACCTTACG
>JASDQU010188111.1:20541-30969 GCA_032191745.1 Picea mariana
TGAGGTAGTGGTCGAACATGTGGTTGCACCTAGAGATATTATATCAAATGATATCATGACTCGTCACACATAAGTGGATCAAATCCCATCCCATGTCCTTCAATTTTTTATTCAAATATCACTAACATGATTGGATTTAGAGGGTTTCATTCCGTAAGGTGGCCAAAATTCAAAACTTGCAGTAGTGAGGAGGAGACACCCAAAAAAATCTAGCCATGTTAAGGGTTGGTGTGGCCCAGATTGAGTGCGATCCCCAGGTTATTTTAATGGCTTAGACCTTGGGTTGTTGTTTCTTAGACCACAGACTAGCCCCGCAGGTAACAAACACCCTAGCAAAAAAAAAAAACTTAATCAATGGTGTGAAATTCCTCACTCCTTATGATTGGTTCCATGAATATTGAACATTGAGCACTCATAATATTTATGTGACTTTGAAATTAATTAATATGTGAAACTCCATGCTTTCTATTATTAATTCCAAATCCATTCACCATTAAACATCTATATTATCATCATAACTTGGAAAGTTTACATTAACTACTTAAATCATTAGGATTCACCTCTTCATAAACACTCCCCATATTACTACTTAAACATAAAAATAACTGCAAATTTCAAGTTCATTGAATATTAAACATCTATATTATCATCATATTTGAGAATGTTTACTTTGACTACTAAAATTATTTATAATGTCATTATTGTACCTTATAACACTCACCATATCACCACGGCGTTAAAAAAATAAATAAACACAAATAAAATTAAAAAAAATATTTTTAATCTTATACCTTATAACACTTCCCAATTCATCATTCTAAAATAAATCACTACTACAAGATAAATAAAATAAATCACGACTAATATTGAAATGTTATTTTTATAATTACCTATGTTACACTTTTATTTTCATATTCACACCCCTCTTACAATTATCTTGATATCATTTTTTTTTAATATGTATTCAACGTTTACCCTTTAACCTTAAATAGTTCTACAAAACAGTTATATACAAGCATGCTTTTAGTGTTATGTAATGTGTATGTGATAATTTTTAATTTTTAATAAAAATAAGTAAAAATATTGTAATAAAGGGATATTTTTGAAAGAAGAAAAAAAATTGAATTCTAGATAATTTGATTTTTACATGATCAAGTTTTATGTATAATAAAACTTTATTTTTAATAAAAAAATTGATGTAAAGTAACACATATCACTTTCATCAAAAGCAAACAGTAAAAGATTTGTCTGATGAAAGTGATATAAATTCACATCAAAACAATCTCATAAAGTATTCGACGTTGCCATATATTTGTAATTCACATAAAAACAATCTCATAAAGTATTCGACGTTGCCATATATTTGGTTCTGGTCAATTAATGTGATATCAAAAGACGTTGCCATATATTTGGTTATGGTGAATTAATGTGATATCAAAAGATTTGAATTTTTTTTTATGGGCTACTTGTTTATAACAAGTCTTGCATGGCAATATTGTTACTGCGGGGTTGGAGTTGGAATGTGTTGGTAAATGCTGCTAAAGAATGTCTATGATAAAGAGCCTTAGTTTTTTAGTGAGAGTTTGGGAAAACAAAAATAAATAAGTGGTGCATGTATCAATCAGAGAATAGAGCTCCGGTCGTCTGATGAGAGCTTGGAGAAATGAAAATAAATAAGTGGTGCATGTATCAATCAAAGAATGTGCTCAACGAGTATTATAATGCATACTAAACTTATATGAAAGCACATGATAGATTTACACGATCAAATCAACATATGCATTAGTTTCTAGATTGCAAATCCAGATAAATAACTGGTGCATGTATCAATCACAAAATGTGCTCAAGCAGTATTGTAATGTGTTAAGGGAGTATTGTAATGCATAACACTTTAAACATAGACTAAACTTACATGACAACATTGTAATGCATAACACTTTAAATCTAGACTAAACTTACATGACAACAGAGGATAAATTTACACCATCAAATCAATATATGGATCAATTTCTAGATTGCAAATTTATCTCAGATTTCAAAGCGAAATACATATGTATAACATAGATGCTTATACGTTTGGATTGCAACAAAAAGATCATTGTTGTGGCAACACAATATATATGTTCAGTTTGCAACATAAAATAACTATAGAATGCAATTATGTCATTTAACCCCAAAATATGCAGTATATTCCAAATTTGTCAATGTTGTAACAAATTTTCAGTATGCAACACAAGATCATTGTTGTGACAACACAATATTTATGTTCAGTTTGCAACATAAAATAAGTATGGAATTCAATTTTGTCATCAAACCCCAACATATGCAGTATATTGCAAATTTGTCAACATTGTAACACATTTTCAGTACGCAACACAAGATCGTTGTTGTGGCAACACAATATATATGTTCAGTTTGCAACATAAAATGGGCATGGAATGCAATTATGTCATTAATCCCCAACATATGCAATATATTCCAAGTTTTTCAATGTTGTAACAAATTTTCAATATGCAACACAAGATCATTGTTGTGGCAACACAATATATATGTTCAGTTTGCAACATAAAATAAGTATGGAATGCAATTATGTCATTAAACACCAACATATGCAGTATATTCCAAATTTTCAATGAAGAAGACTGAAGAACCAAGGTTCCATATAGAAAGGAAAGCCACCATGCTGAAGTAGTCCAACCACCATTGTAAGCCTGGGTCCCATGTTCAAATGCTCATGTGAACTCCCCGTAGAAGATTTTGGAACCCAATAACCAACTCCAAATGATGCTCCAAAGATTGACACCTATCATGTGGATCCAAATAAAAAGATTCATCCACATAGTGGGAGAGGATCAAAGATGAATATGGAAGAAACAATACCATTGTAAAATATGCAGACTAAACGCTGGTAACTAGCTCATGATGTGGGACATTGATGTTCTCTACAGAAGGTGGAGTAGAGTCATCAAATAAAATATGGAAGTGGTTGTCATCCCAGAAATGACAACTATCCATATACCAATCATCACAATCGGCCTCGAAATCATACCAAGCATATATTTTTTGATTATATTCATCCCTAAGGCCCTCCATAAGAAATCTCTCCTGCATGTTATTCAATGAATCTTGAATACTACGAAAACTATCATTGAGACCATCTGTGAGGCTGTTTGTGAGACCATGTACAAATGCATCCAATCTGTCATCCAATGTGTGAAACAATTGGGCTTTGAATGATTCAAGAATTTCTTTCAGGTTTTGAGAAGAAATATCCATCTGAGCACCCTATGAACTCTTTGATCCTGCAGCTGTCACGAAAAAACCCAAAAAATAGACCCAATAAGTTTCGGCAGAAAATCGTGGCTTTTCTGGAAAAATCCTAAAAAACTGTTGAAGTTAAAATGCTCATAACTTCACTTCCCGGACTCTGTTTTGGCTGATTTTTTTTTGAAATTGGGTGAAATTGTGAGAGGAACTCAGAGCTATAATTTATTTTGGCAAATTCGGCCTCCAGATGCTACATAAATAAAAAATTTATCGCCGCCGTCCGCGGACAAAATCCTGAAAATTTGCAGATTTTAAAACTTCAATATCTTGACTTTTAGGACGTCGTTTTGAACGATTTTTTTTTTCAAATTGGGTGTTTTTCTGAGAGGAAATCAGATCTACAACCCTTTTCTGCAAATTTTTCACATAAATGTACCAAAAACTTCACGAATATCGTGACCCTCTTTTTTCTTCTCCGAAAAAAAAAATCTGCAAAAATAAAAATTATTTGCCTACAATGTCTGCCCAAGGAAAGTGCTCTAATACCACTTATTAAGAATCTGAATAGATCTATAAATATAATCACCACAATTACTGAATACACAATAGATCCACAAAACAATATAGAAGAAACCACACTTTATTATTACCAAACCCTTGAGGTAGGGCAACAACATACAATGGATCCTATTATGGAAGGGATCCTCTCCTGTTCACTTGCCTCTTCGAGGGGACATCCTCCTATTGAGCTACCGCTCCAAATACAATACTTCTCTTCATGTCTCATTACATTGCTTGAACCCCTTTATATAGTGCTACCATCACCTAAGAACATTCTAGAGGAGGAATCTTCTAGAAGTAGAACCTTCTAAGAAGTCTTCTTACATTTATTATATCTNGTTACATTTATTATATCTAATTACTCATTTATTATATCTAACTACCATAGTGGGTCTTATTTAATAATATAGTGGACCTAGTCCACCTTACATTGAATGACCTCCACTATTATCACTATGGGCCCTCTGGGCCCCCCCAGTACCTCTCTAGCTACCTTACAAAATTAAATCATTTTCTCATATGTCTATATATATGGATTTAATGTTCATATATATGGATTCAAGATAGTCTAATGGGCTAGATTGAGTGGTTGAGTGTTCTGAGTGGTCGAGTGCTCTAATATTTTCTAAGGAGAGGAGATCAGGTGGTCAATCCCCAAGTAGATTGTCATTTTTATTTTCCTCACTCAATGTCCCTACCAAATCAAGAACTAATGAATTTACACTATATATGTTACACATTATTTTCATCACCCCTGTGATCACCGACAATATGTGTATTTCCTACTTCTCTGTTCCCTGAAAGTTATTGAAGAAATAAGACTTTCCCCTGGGAAATAGAATCATCTTTTCTTTATTGAAAACCCTACCAAATAAGATCGTCGCACCTTGCCAAATGTTAAGGGTGAGATGATCCCTAATCTTCGCATGTTGCACCACAGTGGCATGCGATGTCGTCACATGCTCCTAATGTTGAGGGTGTGATGATGCTCAAACAAAGAAAAAGGTGAAATTCTCGAAGGTTCTAGAATGGAATCTTTGAAAGGATGAGGTGGCCTCCGATCGACTTGGATCTCACTCGCTTCTCTGATTTAGTGGGATCATCCTAATCTCTTCATCCATCCCTCTTCACTCTATATAAAGAGGGATCTTCCATGGGAAAAGTTACGATGGATTATGCATGAAGAATTATGCTGAAGATTATACTTGTGATAGCTTTGATTTAGCTTTCCAAGTCAAGTTGTGAATACTCTTCATCAAAAGCATTGGAGAAAAGGTGTGTGTGTTGAGGAAAAGGAACATTGGAAGGGACCTTGCAACATCAAGGCATAGGTTGTATTATCCACTTTCATCAATATAATGCAATAATACATTTCTTCCCTATAAAAGTGTCTCCATTTTTTTATGCAGGAGCATCGTCAACAAGCACACGTGGAGAGACAACTCAGTTCCTTAGCGAGCCTTTGAATCATTCAGAATCTTAACACTGGCATTTCCTGCAAACCTTTTTTTTGAAATGATTGAAAAACTGAAGAAGATCAAACGCTTGGGAACTAAATGATCACAAGTGATATGGGAGTTTAACTCCTAGACTTTAATGTAACAGAAATTAAATAGCAGTTAGTTTTTTTCTCGAGTAGACGAGTAGTTGTAGGAAACCCTAGGAACTCTCTAAAATAAATAGAGGTTTTGTATGCCTGAATGAGGCTGCTGCAAATCAATAGGAGAATGTTGTGATTTAGTTGTTTCTGAATTTTTAGTTCTTGTTTTATCATAGCTGTAGCCATTTACATTTGAATGAATATAAGAGAGGAAAATTGATCCAAATGCACGGTGTCACTACTGTTTACAATTCTCTGTTATTTTGTTTCATGAATGAATGAGTTATAATGTTGAGTATATGAAACTATGAAGTGTTTGGGGTAAGTTTCGATTGTTTCTCTTCGTTGAGCTCATGCAAAGTGTGCATATAGTTCGCAAGGAGTGCATTGACAGAGTCTGTTTCGACTCAGAAGCTCAGAAGAGATAGCGCGAAACTTCCATTTGCAAGGTGTGCACAGTGACCCGCAAGAACTCAAGTCTTGTGTAAGAATCTACTACAAGGAGTGACAGAGTCTGCTTTGAATCATAAGCTCAGAAGAGATAGCGATAAACTTCCATTTTCGAGGAGTGCAAAGAGACTGCGGAGAGGTGTGCACAGTCGTTCACAAGAAACTAAGTCTTGCATAATAATCTGCTGCAAGGAGTGCACAGATTGGAAGTTCGACTAAGTACTGGAGCAAGCCCTCTGAGGAGTCAAAGGGTCCGAGAGATAAAGCTCAGGAGAGACAGTGGGGATAAATCTTCAATGGGAGTGAAGCTCTAAAGGTTTCACGAATCACCATCTAAGATCCATCCAAGAGGGAGTGGGATCATTCTAGATCATTGGATTTGGGAAAGGCGCACGAGTTTTAAATATCTGTGTGCACATAGGAACGAGGATTCACCAAAGTCCCGAAGAGGCTAGGGTCATTCCATCATCTAGATAGATAAGTGGTGCAAGGTATACAACTTCGAAAGTTTGTAGACAAGGAGAGAGAGAAATGTTGAAATAATGTAATTGCAAAGTGTATTCTTATTATTATTTGATATATTATTCATTGGATCAATCCCCATTGTGGATTGATCATGTCCGCTATTATAAAAGGACGAAATCCCCTTTTGCGGATTGGTCATAATGTAATTGTAATAGGCAAAAGAAGAAGTCGGCCCCATAATATATTTAAGAGGCCCCATAATATAATAAAGGTGGTTATAACCACCTAGTTTGAGAAGTCGGCCCTGCTAGTGAAGAGACACTTCGCACGTGCCAGATTTGTATAAATAAGGAGGCTAGTGCCTCACTTAGACACACACCTCACTTGCTCATTGAAAGACAAGTTTCATAATTGCAGTTGGAGAAGAGAGAGAGAGAGTGGCATATCTTTGGGAGAGGATCTTTTGTATTAGCTTGAGTTATCTCTTGGCATTGTATTGGCTATCTATAATAAGGAAGTTTTGTTGGGTTTTCTTCCCCTAGAGGGTTTCCCAAGATAAATGTTGATGTTGTGTCTCTTGTGATTGTGTATTTGTTAGTGATCTTGTGTTATGCTATTGTTATCTATTGAAATGAAAATAACTATAATAATGGCTTAAAAATTAACATGGTATCAGAGCCAAGCTGAAGGAAGCATCTTTCACAAGAGTGGAAAACGTCATTGTTGCCATACAAGCAAATTAGGGCTTTTTTATGGTGAATCTTTTCATCCCTAAAACCATCTAGAAAAGTGCGCCCTCCCCCAAGGATTACTTTGTCACTCTCAACGAACCTTTTCAATGGCTAGATCTCCCGAAAAGTGAAACCCTAGTTTCACAAAGTACCAGAAGTACTAGAAAACCAGTGTACCAGAAGTACCAGAGTACCAGAGGTACCAGAAAACCAGAAGCACCAATCCAAAAATCCGTAGATCAAGTTTGGAGAAGCAAAAGTTGGTTTTTTTCAAATCCAAACACACCAGCCTACTCACCTTAGCCAAGCGCACCTCCTGGTAAGTTCATAATTTGATTTTGAGCACTTTCATTTTTCGGTCATTTTCCTAGATCCAGGTAAAAGATGTCTGCAAGAACTAAGCTTGTTGACAAGCTGGAAGGTGTGGAAAAATTTCGTGCCTAGAAGTATAGGATTGGACTCGTTCTTGAAGAGAATGACCTAGAAAAATTCGTCAAAGGAGAAATTTTGGAACCCGACGATGCTGCAGAAAAAGCCAAGCATCAAAAGGACACAATCAGGGCCAAAAGAATCATTACAGATTCAATCAAAGACCACTTGATTCCTTATGTGTCATCTAAGAAGACTCCAAAAGAAATGTTTGATGCCTTGACCAGACTGTATGAAGGAAATAACATAAACCAGAAGATGGATCTAATAACTCAATTGAAGAATACAAGGATGCAGAAAGGAGAAACAATTCAGGAATATTTCTCCAGAATCTCAGAATTCAAAGAATAGTTAGAAGCAATTGGAGATACCATAGATGAAGACGAACTCATAATGACGACCCTAAATGGTCTCACAAGACCTTGGGATGCATTCCTCCAAACAATATGTGTCAGAATGGAGAAAATGAAGTTTGATAGTCTATGGGAAGAATCCATCCAAGCAGAAACAAGAGTAGCTAATCATGAAGCGCTACTGGCAAGAGATGATGATCAAGCCCTAGCTATTCACACCAAAAGAGGAAAGAAGAAACACTACTTCCAGAAGGAGACTCATAAAGAGTTTCAACTGCCAAACAAATTCAATAATAAAGAATCTCATCCAAGGAGATTTCAGAAGAAAGGACAGTGAAGGGAAAGAGATTACTCATCTGTACAATGCTATCATTGTGACAAGATGGGACACATTGTGAAATTATGTCCAGCCAAATGAGAAGAATACAAGATAAAACATAAGAGGCACCATGCCCATGTAGTCGAAGATGAAGAGCCACCCACAAAGATAATAAGAGAGCAGATCAAAGACCATGTCTTAATCTCGGCCCTCTCAGGATCTGTAACACCTGGAGAGGACACTTGGCTCATTGATAGTGGTGCATCCAAGCACATGACGGGACAAAGAGACATTCTCTCTTCTATCTCATAAAAGAAGTTTTCTCAGAAAGTGACACTTGGAGATGATTACCAATATCCCATAAAGGGAGTGGGAGAATCAAACCACAAATTGAATTCAGGGAATTCACTAAAAATAAAGGACGTACTATATGTACCAGGTTTAACTAAGAACCTACTCTCCATTTCATCTTTAGAAAAGAAAGGCTTCAGAGTTGCCTTTATAGATGGAGAAGTTCTTATGTGGGATAAAGGATAAACCTTAAATGAAGCAATCATCATTAGAAGTGAAGAAAATGGCTTGTATAAACTAAAGGGTCACTTAGAGGCTGCCATGACCCACGCCATTGAAAACTCATGTGAACTTTGGCATAGAAGATTAGCTCACATCAACTACAAGGCACTACCATACATATGCAAAGCGGTCACAGGTTTACCAAAACTCAAGGGTGACCATGAAGGCATATGTAATGGATATGCACAAGGGAAGAACACCAAGAATCCTTTTCCGAAGAGAGACATCAAAGCAGAAGGAGTCCTAGAGCTCATTCATTTAGATGTATGTGGCCCAATGCTATCGTCCTCCATTAGTGGGTATGCATATTATGTATCATTTATTGATGATTATTCTCGTAAGACCTGGATATATTTTTTGAAATCTAAAGATGAAGTATTCAACAAGTTCAAGGAATTCAAAGCCTTGATAGAGAATCTTTCTGAAAAAAATACTAAAATACTCAGGTCAGATAATGGAGGAGAATATACCTCAAAAGAGTTTGTGAACTTCTGCAAAGATGTTGGGATCAAGAGGGAACTCGCTATTCCCTATAATCCCCAACAAAACGGTGTAGCTGAACGAAAGAGCAGAATGATAATGGAAGCTGTGAAGACTATGTTCCATGATCAAGATCTTCCTATGTGCTTATGGGCAGAATTAGCAATGGCAGTTGTATATGTGCATAACTGATTGTCTCATAGTGCACTTGGGCTCAAGACCCCAAAAGAAATGTTCACCGGAAAGAAGCCAGAGGTAAGCCATCTCAAAATATTTGGCTGCCCAATATTTATTCATATATCGAAAGAGAAGAGAAACAAGTTGGAACCTTCAGGAAAGAAGGGAATATTTGTGGGATATTGTGAGGTCTCCAAGGCCTTCAGAATCTATATACCAGGTCACCATCACATTGAGATCAACAGGGATGTGACCTTTGATGAATATGCAGCGCTCAAGAAATCAAGAAGATGACAGCTTGAAGAAATATATGAAGAGGAACCCGTAATCCCCAAAACTGCAGTGAGGGAGGTTCCCAGAGCCGCGGAACCGGTGAGGGAAGTCGTAACTTCCCCTGATGAGGAAATTCAAGAATACCATGATATATTAGAAGTTCAAGAACCTCCTTAGATGATGATCCTCCATAAAACGAATCCATCTTGGGCTAGAGAGATTATTCAATATGGAGAGAAGTATGGTGTTCCCCAAGGAACCACGAGACAGGTGAAAAGACCAAAGCCATTCTCCAATTATATAGCTTTGATGTGTGACCTCCTAGAGAAGGAGCCTACTTGCTTTGAAGAAGCCATTCAGATGATAGAATGGGAAGATGCCATGATAGAGGAATACCAATCCATAATAAAGAATGATGTATGGGAAATATTTTCCAGACCGAAGAGTAAAGACGTGGTATCCTCCAAATGGCTCTTCAAAATAAAACACGCTGCTGATGGAAGTATTGAGAAATATAAAGCAAGATTTGTAGCTCGTGGATTTTCTCAAAAAGAAGGCATTGACTATGAAGAGACATTTTCTCTTGTATCCAGATACACTTCGATCAGAACCATCATAGCTCTTGCAGCTAAGATGAAGTGGAAGCTGCACCAGATGGACGTGAAGACAACTTTCCTAAATGGTGTCATTGAGGAGGAAGTGTGTATAGAGCAACCTCACGGATTTGAAGTTGAAGACATGAAGTCTCAT
>JASDQU010188113.1:2496-19360 GCA_032191745.1 Picea mariana
CCTCCATTATCTGACCTGAGTATCTTAATCTTTCTTTCAGAAAGATTCTCTATCAAGGCTTTGAATTCCTTGAATTTACTAAATACTTCATCTTTAGATTTCAAGAAATATATCCAAGGCTTGCGAGAATAGTCATCAATAAATGATGCATAGTATACATACCCACTAATGGAGGATGATGGCATTGGGACACACACGTCTAAATGATTGAGTTCCAGTACTCCTTCCGCTTTGTTGTCCCTTTTTGGAAAATGGTTCTTGATGTTCTTCCCTTGTGCACATCCATTGCATATGCCTTCTTGATCAACCTTGAGTTCTGCTAAACCTGTGACAGCTTTGCATATGTATGGTAGGGCCTTGTAGTTGATGTGGGCTAATCTTCTATGCCAAAGTTTGCATGAGTTTTCGATGGCATGGGTCATGGAAGTMTCTGGATGACCCTTCAGTTTATATAAGCCATTTTCTTCATTTCCGATGACGATTGCTTCATTTAAGGTTTCTCCCTTAGCCCACATAAGAACTTCTGCATCTATGAAGGCAACTCTATAGCCTTTCTTGTCTAAAGCTGATATGGAGAGTAAGTTCTTCTTCAAGCCCGGTACATAGAGTACGTCCTTCATTGTTATTGAGTTTTCTGAATCTAGCTTATAGTTTGATTCTCCCACTCCCTTGATGGGATATTGGTAATCATCTCCAAGAGTCACTTTCTGAGAAAACTTCTTTTCCGAAATACAAGAGAGAACATTTTTCTTACCCGTCATGTGTTTTGATGCACTGCTATCAATGAACCATGTGTCCTCTCTAGGTGATACAGATCCTGAGAAGGCTGAGATCAAGACATGGTCCTTAATCATCTTCATAGGTGGTTCTTCATATTCGACTATGTGGGCATGTTGCCTCTTGTGTTTCCTCTTGTATTCTTCTCTTCTGACTGGAAAAGAATTCGCCTTGTGTCCCATATTATCACAATGATAGCATTGTATGGATGAGATATCTCATCCCTTGCGTTGTCCTTTATTCTGAAAATTTCTTCAATGAGATTCTTGGTTGTTGAATTTGTTTGATGGTTGAGGCTATCTATGAGTTTCCCTTTTGAAGTAGGGTTTCTTCCTTCCTCCTTTTGTATGAGTAGCTAGGGCTTGATCATCATCCCTTGCTAGTAGTGCTTCACAACTAGTTACCCTTGTCTCTTCTTGGATGCATTCTTCCCATAGGCTATCAAACTGTAGTTTCTCCTTTCTAGCACATATCATATCGATGAAGGCATCCCAAGGTCTTGTGAGACCATTTAGGGTCATCATTACGAATTCGTCTTCATCTATGGTGTCTCCAATCGCTTTTAACTGTTCTTTAATTTCTGAGATTCGGGAGAAATATTCTTGAATCATTTCTCCTTTCTGCATCTTGGTATTCTTCAATTGAGATCTTAGGTTCATCTTTCGGTTGATGTTCTTTCCTTCATACAGTTTTCTTAGAGAGTCGAACATCTCTTTCATAGTTTTCTTGGACAATACATACGGGATTAGGTGGTCTTTGATTGAATCTGCAATGATTCTTTGAGCCCTGATTGAGTCCTTCTGATGCTTCGCTTTCTCTACGGCATCTTTAGGTTCCTCCACTTCTTCTTTGATGAATTTTTCTAGGTCATTATCTGCAAGGATCAGACCGATCCTATACTTCCAGGCACGGAAGTTGTCTATGCCTTCTAGTTTCTCAACAAGCTTTGTGCTTGCAGACATCTTGTACTTGAGGCTATGAAAAATGACCAAAAATGAAAATGCTTAAAATCAACTTTTTACCTTACCAAGAGGTGTGCTTGGCTGAGACGAGTAGCCTAGTGTACTTGGATCTGAGAAAATCCTATTTTTACTCCTTCAAATCTGATCTGTGGATTTCTGGACTGGTGCTTCTGGTACTTCTAGTACTCTGGTACTTCTGATACTGGTTTTCTGGTACTTCTAGTACTTTTGTGAAACTAGGGTTTCACTTTTCAGGAAATCTAGCCATTGAAAGGTGCGCTCTAAGTGCCAAAATGATCCTTGGGGGAGGGCACAACTTTCTAGGTAGTTTTGGAGCTGAAAAGATTCACTTTTGGAAAACCCTAATTTGCAGGTACTACAACAGTGACGTTTTTCTCTTGCGAAATATGTTTCCTTCAGGTTGGCTCTAATACCATGTTAATGTTTATTCCATTATTATAGTTCTTTTAATTTCAATAGATAATAGCAACATAAGAAAAAGATCACTGAGAAATACACATTCACAAGAGACACAGCATTTATCCTGGGAAACCCTCTAGGGGAAGAAAACCCAGCAAAAACTTCCTTATCATAAATTGCCAATACAATGTCAAGAGATAACTCAAACCAATACAGATAGTCCTCTCCAAAATATGTGCCGCTCTTCTCCCTCTCTCCAACTGGTAAGTTGCAGTTTGCCTCTTAGAAAATGAGCAAGTGTATTGTGTGATAAAGTGAGGTGCTAGCCTCTCTATATATACAAGTCTGGCACGTGTGAAGGGTCTTCATTGGCAGGGCTGAATTCTCACTCTGGGTGGGTAAACCCACCTTTATTATATTTTTGGGTCTCAATAATAACTGTTGGGGCCGACTTCTTATTCTGCGTATTACAATTGTTTGTTGACCAATCCACAAAAGGGGATTTGGTCCTAATACAATCACTGACATGATTAATCCATAATGGGGATTAATCCTATAAATAATATATCAATAATAATAAGAATACTCTTTGTAGTTACATTATTTCAACATCTCTCACCTGTAGAGAGATGCTCATAGGCCTGAAAACMTGCCTCTTCTACCACGAGCCTGACAACTCGCTTCTTCAACACACTCCTCCACTCATCTCCAGCCAGGTGAGGAAAAAAGCAACGGTTCAGCACTCATTCACACAGGGATGACAGTAGCAACAATAGATGGGCATGACACCGCAGGCGGMAACAACCCATGCTAAAACACAGCACAGATAAGGCGATTACTCACGTGTCGGGTTCCTCAGAAGACACAGAATGGTTCACGGATTTTTGGTTTTCAAATGCTTACGTGAATATTGCAAAGGTCGAATACAGAGGCCACGGGATTCACRGAAATACATCGATCAGCTTCATGGTTCTCGTTTTCAAGATGTATGACAAGAAAATAAAGAAGAGGTTGATCAAAGAGGTCTCATGGTTTCAGACAGAGGATCAGGAAAACTGGTAGAATCAACCCCCAACTCAGCTGACGTTATAGCTTTTAACTGCATGTGCCCAGGTCAACACTTGTCTTCCTAGAGCTGCATGCATTCCCTTTTTGCACACGTTGGAGCTGCATGCATTGCCTCTCCCAGGACTTAGGATAAAAACACATGTCTTTCACACAGCTTTGGAATAATAATAAATTTTTTTCTCGAGGACTTAAGCCCCTAAGCTTAGCCCCTCTTTCCAACCTTTCATCTCCTTTTCCCTTACCCACCATGTGGAAGCTTAGTCCCCCGTCACTCTTTCTTCGTGGTTGGTCTGCATGTAGTGATGTTTAATCTTTATTAGTGTTCTACATAATTACATATACAAAAGCAGGCTCCTGGCCTTTAACACTTAGGCTCTCCAGCCTAATAAACACATAAGTCCACCATCTTATCAATACTCGGCTCACCAGCCTACAAAACATGATTACAATTCATAATATAACTGGGGCACGTCCTTGGGGTATTACAATCCCCTCCCCTTATTTTTGCACTATCCTCAGTGCAACTTTTACACAGCATCAGCAAGATTTTCAAAATCTTCAAAAAGATGTGGGTATTCTATCTGCATAGCATCCTCATTCTCCCATCTCGCATCCTATAGACCGTACCAGGTTCACTGGACCTTTACAAGCATTATGGCTTGATTTTGGAGCTTTTTTCTTTTCCGGTCCAATATGTGCACATGATGCACTTGAAAGACACCTTCTTGCTCCACTTGAATCACATTCCAATCAATAACATGATTAGCATCAGGTATATATTTCTTAAGCAATGAAACATGAAACACATTATGTACAATCATGGATGTAGGTAATGCAATCACATATGCAACTGGCCCAATCCTTTCTAGGATTTCAAATGGCCCACAAAATATGGCTACCAACTTGGTGTATTTTCCCAGCGTCAGGGAACTTCTATTGGTTTTCACTTTCAGGAAAACATGATTGCCCAATTTAAACTCTCTATGGGTTCTATTTTTATCAGCATAACTTTTCTGCCTGTCTTGGGCAACTTTCAAATTCTGCTTAATTTTTACCATCTGTTCTTCCATTTCCTTGAGAAAATATGGCCAACTACTGCCCTATCAGCTGGATTATCCCAACTTACTGGAGTATTTCACTTTATACCATAAATTTCTTCAAATGGACTGATCTTCAATGATGCTTGATACCCATTATTGTAGGCGAATTCTACCAAGTGTAGGTAGTCTTCCCATTTAGATGTTTTTTCCATCACATACATCCTTAGCATGTCTTCTATCACTTGATTCACCCGCTCTGTCTGCCCATAATATTCAGGATGATAGGTTGTGCTAAAGTTCAGATTCATTCCAAACCCCTTGAATAACCCTTTCTAGAAATTTGAGGTAAATTTCGGGTCTCTGACAAACACAATTGTCTTGGGAATTCCATGCAATCGTGCCACTTCCTTCATAAATATGTCGGCAACATCCGTTGTCTTGTGAGTATTATTTAATGGAATGAAGTGGGAATCTTTCATAAGATTTTCCACCACCACCATGATTGAGTCAGGTTGCTTGCCTATCCTAGGAAATCCTATGATGAAATCCACTGTCACTACCTCCCACTTCCACTCAGGAATGGGTAATGGTTGTAGCAACCCCACTGGGTGTCTATGCTCAGCGTTAACCTTCTGACACTACATACATATGGAAATGTATTCTTCAATATCTTTCTTCATACCTGGCCAAAAGTAATGACTTTTGACTACTGCCACAATCTTTTGGTATCCAGGGTGCCCAGCATAAGGCACATTATCAATTTCAATCAAAATCATAAGTTTCAAGTCCTGGAATATTGGCCTTTGGTTATGGAAGAGAGCAAAGATCAAGAAAGAAAAGGTGAAATGCACACTTCACGGAAGGCACAGTAACTGTTACTGGGGCGAAGTAAGAAGACGGGTAGAAAATATGGAGTGAAGTACGTAAAATCAAGTCATTGGACGAAAGGAGATCGGGGACGAAATATAAGAAAGGAAGAAGGATCGAGGACAACCCAACAAGTGGGAAAAAGACACCATTGGATGCTTTGGAGCACCACGCAATAGGAATGGAAAGACAGGTTGGCGAAGCCCAAAAAAAGTGGGTCAAGTTGACCTAGGGTTTAGATGCCTAGGTTTTTGGTATCTAGGGTTTTGGACACTTAGGTTTTGGCCTAAGGATGTTGGTGAATGATTGTAATGCATAAATAGAGGTCTAAAGGGCCTAGGTTGGGTTGGTACTATTGGGCTGATGTGTTGTTATTGTTATTGTTGATACTGATTTGGCCGAGAGAAGAGTATTGTGAGAAAGAGAGAGGTGTTGAGTGAAACAGCCTACGGGATTGTAAGATCTTCAGCTGGGTGCGAAGATCAACCCTGCAGCTAGGTGTGCAGGGAGGTGAGAGAAAGAGAGGAGATATGTTAGATAAGTGTGCAGACAAGAACTATATGCTTTACATCAATATAATGTAGTAGATTTCTTTGGACGTAGCCCTAGAGAGAGGGTGAACCACATATATTTTGTGTTGTGTGTGATTGGTAATTTGTATTTGTCTTCATATATTGTTATTGAATTGCTAAGGTAGATCTGATAGATGCATGGAGTAGATCAAATTGATAAGTGATGTATGAATGTTGTGTTGTTCCTGTGATTTGATCCGCTTGATATTCCCCTTGGTTGCAAACACCTTTGTCCTGCAACCCCCTCATAGCTGCTTCGGGTGAGACTCCATCTACTTTGCAGGTGTTATCGAAAGGGCCAATAGCTAGGTCTTGTTGGTGCGCTCTTGGAGTGAACCCTAGGTTTTCCCCTGTGCCAACAAATGGTTCCGTTGTTGGGACAGGAATCTTCTTGAGGGAATGTCAAGGTGGTTTATATCGAAGACAGAAACTCAAAAGTGTATAGAAGATCAAGAAAGGGACTTCGTTGAAGCCCAGAACAAGAACCCTAATCTTAGTTCAGAGGACTGGTTGGAGAAGTACATTTTTACGGATATACACGAGATATTCTTTGGAGGAATCCATCAGGAGTTGTATGAGTGGCTAGCTAGATTAGCCGATACCCAATTTGAGATCTGATCTAGACTTCCTATGCTTTGGACGTCACAGTTGATCAAGAAGGTCAAGGAATCTAATAGTACTGTATCACGTGCAGTAGATCACAGAGTTTGTTGTTGATAGAATAGAATCATATAGCCAAGCCAAGAGATACTTTTTCAAAGGACCCAGAGGAACATTTTTACACTTTCTGAAGATGAGAATCAAGATGTTGTTGCATGAAAAGAACGTCTTGAAGATACAATAGATTGGTTAGATCTGAAGAGGCTAATGTTAAATAACTTGGACAGCAACAGCGACACAGAAGTTGTACATACGCGCAGTGGGAAAGTATTCAGAGAAGTCCATCTTGTAAACTTGTTTAAGTAGAACTACAGGGAAGAGGGTTTCTACAGTGGAGAAGAAGCAGATATGACAGACGAAGAACATTCAGAACCCACCAGGACAAAGGAAGGACAAGCTGAAGAGATCATCGAGGAGGACCTAAAGGCTCAGAGACGACGCAGACCATTGAAGTAAGTACTATTATCCTTCCTATTGATTCAGCATTAAGTAGCCAGAGTAATCCTAGTCACCAGAGAGTCCAGAGCATTGTCCATAGTAGCCCACCACATATTCAGTCAGGAACCCTCGGAAGATCTATGGCAGATGAGATGAGACTTCCTATCTTTAGGGGAGATGGATCTGAAGATCTTGATCAGCATTGGTTTTTGTGTGAAGCTATATGGAATATTAAAAATGTCACCGATGAAGTTGTTAAAAGGACCCAATTCAGCACCACCCTTAGGGATCATGCACTGAGTTGGTACATGAAACTTGTTCAAGGACTTGCACAGCCTAAGTTGTTGAATCAGACCAAGAATGTGTTGATTGCAGAGTTCAAGAAACCCAAGTCGAAGTCACAATGTATCACAGAGCTTAAGGAGATCAAGCAGAAGGTGGCCAAACCTGTGTGGGAATTCGATCAAAGATTCAATACCTTGACAGGTCGATTAACTTTTCAGATCCCAGATGAACAAAACAAAGAGTGGTTCATAGTTTCCCTTTTACCACACATTAGAGTTCCCCTGATGTAGAAAAAGATTGTTTCGAAGGCAAAAGCATTGGAGATCACTATGAAGCTTGAATCGGCCCCTATGGGAGAATCCAACTCAGGTATGAACCAAATCTTGAGCCAGATGACTAGTTTGTCTCTGCAGGTCAAGGATATGAAGAAGGACAAGGGGAAGGACAAATGAGACAATATTTGGTGTGTAATATGCAGATCATAAGGCCATGATAAGGAACAATGTCCTTTATTCCATGAATATTTGGCCTCAGGAGAACCGAGCCCCTTGAAGAAAGTCAACCTGCCCTGGTGTGAAGTATGAAAAATAGGCACCACATAAGTGAGTGTTATTACATGCAGAAGTATGTCCAAACACCTACAAATTTATATTGTACCTTCTGTAATTCTGTAGGACATGATGATAGAGATTTTAGGGCTTATGATCTCATGCACGAAAGGTCAAGAGACATATATAAGATCCAAGGTGAAGTAAAGTAAGAGGGAAATGCTACGCAGTACAACTCTCCTGGGAGTGGAAACTTAAATCGTCATGGTGGATTCAGAGGAAGAGGATGAGGAGGAGGAATGAGTTGAGGTCGAGGACAGATCATCTATTACAACTGCGCACAACCCAAAAACATTGAAATGGATTGTCAGAACCCTTGTACCACTTGCATCTACTGCAGCTCATTTAACCATGTTATAGAAAAATGTCTTGTGTTTCTTGCTAAGCTTCAGGAAAAATGAGGACCTCAACAGAACCCACAAGTGAAACTGATATATGTTGAACCTTGCGGAGGAGAACCTAGAGTCTCTTTCATAACCAGAGGAGGTGTTGCTACAGGAGAGGATAGAATGACTCAAGGAAAGATGGCAGAAGACTCAGGTATCAAGAAAGCCACAAAAAATACCCAAGCCTTTAATGCAAAGAAAGAAAGACAAATCTTTGAGGAAGAAAGACAAGAATTCAAGGAAGATCAAGGTTCCTCATCAAAAACACAGCCAAAAATAAGAGAGTATGGAATGCCTCATGCATTTGATCAGTCTGATTTTTCCAAGAGAAGGAAAATAGGTAAGCAAGCTCATGGACTTTTTATACACTTGTATTAAGTTAATTCAGGATGAGAACGTTGTTCAAGAGCTACAGAACTTAATTAGACAGTATGAACTAAGAAACATAGACCCCTTACTGAATAGGGAAGTACACCAAATTGGTAATAAGAGAAGGACAAATAAGGAATTACATTTGAATGCTCAAATAGGAGAGTATGAGATAGACCATGTAGTCCTCGACTTAGGGTCGGAGGTCAATGTCATGAAGAATCAAACTTGGGCACAGATGGGAAAACTAAATTTGATGTATTCCCCTATCATGCTTAGTATGGCTAATCAATAAGTTGTCAACCCATTTGGACGATTGGATCATGTCCCTATGGGCATTGATGGAGTAAGAACGTTTGCATATTTTGAGGTAATTGAAATAGTTGACAATTGTTGTCCTTACCCTGCATTGTTAGGAATTGATTTGGCCTTTGATAACTCTATTGTTGTTGACTTAAATAAGAGATGCATGACTTTTGAAAACGATGGCCTTAGGGTCATCACACCTTTAGATCCAGATGAAGGTCAACGATACAGAGAGCCCATCAAAGAAGAAGACTACGCATATGCACTAGAAAACATATACAAAATGACAGCCAGATAGCAAGATTACATCAACCCTACAGCTGATGGGAATCTGAGTTGGCGAAGTGACAGTGCGTGTTCATCAGATTCAGAAGAAGTGCTGGAAAACTGGCAGAACTAGATGTACGAACCATCCACCAGAAGATGTGCTAGATTAACTAGAGAAGTTTTTTGGATCGGCACAACAGTAAGTAACTTACCCACCTTTGATGGTCTGAACCCTTTAGAATCATTTCTATCATATTTTGAAGAAAATGCACCAACACAACATAGGTTGTTGGCAATGGATGAGGCTCTGAAAGCCGTACCAGCAAGATGGTGGGGGACACACAAAAGTAATATTACAGACTGGGCATAATGTCGAACCTTGATGACAATGCGGTTCTCAGCACAAGAAGTTGGTTGTGAAGTAAGGTATATCGGTTGACGTTTCCCAAAGGACCATGTGTGAAGTTGTGAAGAGGCCTGAAAGCGACATCCATCGAGAAAAATGGGTGCATAGATTCATTAATACACTGGATACGACCCCTATCAATTGGTACCTTCAAGTGGAGCTGTGCCTCATCACTGCAGACTGGGAAGGTATGATTCAGAATTTTGTAACCACCTTTTTATTTGAAAGTAAATATCCTTCAGTAAACCAAGCCTTACAGATTGTGAGAAAGAAGGTATTCGAGGAGGCATCTAGCCTCTCTATGGAACAAGAAGAGGATGAATGGAATGTGCCTCTCCAAAAATTGCAGAATTGCTACAACATCAATGCTAACAATGATGATCCCAGGAAGGTAAACATCTCTGAAACGGAAGGCCAAAGAGATGTGGAAGGACCAGTAGTGGAGCTACCATTTATTTTTCATCCAATCAAGATTAAAAAAATTCAATATTTGGATGGAGGAGACACCAAAGCTTGCCCATGTCGGAGATTATTGGGATGTTGCTACCATTGACAAGATTACAGAGTTGTTGCATGAATATCAGGACTTGTTTCCGACCAAGTTCATTGATATGAAAGGTATCAAAGGTCATATGGGAGATATGAGGATACCTTTGAAACCAGGTGCAAAGACATTCAAGTAAAGACCCTATAGATTGAACCTGAAATATAAGGAAAAAGTGTAGATTGAGCTCGACAGAATGCTGGAAGCAGGGATTATAGAACCTGTCGAAGAGTCGGTGTGGATTAGCCCTATGGTGGTAGAAGACAAGAAGACAAGTGAGATCAAGATCTGCATAGATATTAGCAAGTTGAATGATTCTTGTTTTCATGACCCTTTCCCTACACCATCCACTGATGAAGTATTAGATAATGTGGGAGGCCAGGAGGTATATTTTTTTACAGATGGATTTTCAGGATACCATCAGATCCAGATTATCAAGGAGGACCACCACAAGACCACGTTTTCCACAGAATGGGGATCCTACCAATAGACAGTGATGCCATTTGTACTGAAGAATGCCCCAACCATCTTTTCCAAGGTGGTGGTAGAAGCCTTCAAAGAGTTATTGCAAAAAATTTTAGAAGCATATTTTGATGACTGGACTGTGTTTAGTTTGTTGAAAAACCATATTGAATGTCTAAGGCTAATGTTGGATAAATGCAAGCAGTGTCAAATTGCTTTAAATATAAAGAAGTGCATCTTCTTCTCACCCTTTGGAGTGCTATTAGGTCATATTGTATGCAAGCAGGGACTATTGGTCGACCCATCTAAAATTGCAATTATAGTTGATTTTTGGCCTCCTATTTCAGTTAAACAACTGTGCACTATTGGGACATATTGTCTATTACAGGAAATTCATTAAAGGATATGCCCAAATTACAGCACCAATGGAGAAGTTGTTGAAGAAATGTTGTCAGTTTGGTTGGACAGATGAATTCCAGCAGAGCTTTGACACACTTAAGAATGTCGATGCGTCTTATATTGAATTGGGAGAAGTGTTGGCACAACCTGGAGAGGGGGATATCGCCCATCTGTTATCTTTTTCTAGAAGGAAGCTATCTACAGCTGAAATTAATTACACCACCACCGAAAGAGAAGGACTATCCATGGTGTATGCTCTGCAAAAATTATGCCACTACTTGTTGGGAGGACACTTTAAAATGTTCATAGTTCACTCTGCACTGAAGTACCTAGTCAACAAGCCAGTGTTGGGGGGACTAATATGCATATGTCTTCTATTGTTTCAAGATATGATTTTGAAATCATAGTTAAGCCAGGAAGAATGAACAAGGTCCCTGACCACTTGTCGAGTTTGGAACATGGCGAAGAACCCACCAGTTTGGAGGATACAATGTTGGATGCACAGTTGGTCACCGTTAGAAATATTGACGACTAATTAACAAACATAGTCCAGTTCCTTTCAACAGGAATGGAACTTGGTGAGTACACAATTCCCCAGAAGAAACAGTTAGTGGTGCGTACTGTAGACTTTTCAATTATAGTCGGTCAGCTATACAAAATGGGACCCGATGAGATATTAAGGAGGTGTGTTATAGAGACAGAGCACCCACTAATCCTTGCAGAAGATCATGAAGGCATCACAGGAGGACATTACACAGGGAAAGCAACTGTGCAGAAGGTTCTGCAAGCTGGCCTTTGGTGGCCTACCTTATACAGAGATGTTAAAGATTATGCCAGAGCCTGCAATGTATGCCAGAGAGTTGGGAAACCATCCAGAAGGGATGAAATTCCATTAGCACTATAGATGACCCTACAAGCATTCAAAAAGTGGGTCATTGACTTCGTGGGACCTATAAACCCACCAGGGAAGCGCACAGGAGCGAGGTATATCATTACTGTGACAAAATACCTGACTAAATGGGTTGAAGCCAGAGCAGTTAAGGATTGTAGTGCAAATGCAACTGCACATTTTATATTTGATGACATCATAACTAGGTTTGGATGCCCAAATATCCTCATGAGTGATCAAGGAACACATTTCATCAATAAAACAGTCGAAGCCCTGATTGATGAACTTGCAATCCACCATCAGAAGAGTACATCGTACCATCCACAAGAAAATGGAACAGTTGAAGCATTCAACAAGATCTTGGAGATAGCATTAACAAAGATATGCAGTGTGAACAACGATGATTGGGATTTAAGAGTACCTACAGTACTATGGGCTTATAGAACCACTTGCAAGAAATTAACACTGCATACCCCTTTTAAATCGGTTTATGGTCTTGAAGTTGTTGTTCCAATGGAGTATTTAGTACCAAGCCTGAGAATTATTTCTTTTACACACATGGATGATACTGGAGAAGTTCAAGAGAGGATTTCACGGTTGGTTGAACTGGAAGAAGATAGATTTATTGCAGGATTCCAGCAGCAACTTCAGAAGGAAAGAGAGAAGACCTATCATGACAAGCACATCAAAAAGAAGTCATTCAAGCAAGGTGACTTAGTACTGGTGTACGATAGTAAGTTCCTGAAACATCCTGGGAAGTTCAGAACACATTGGCTTGGACCATATGAGATTGATTATGTTACCGAAGGAGGAGTTGTGCAACTGAAAAGATTGAAGGGAGAATGGAAGGAAGGATTAGTAAATGGGAGTCGGTTGAAGTTGTACTACGACAACTAGCTGCCTCGCACACCTCAGTAAGAGCAAGAAGAAAAGGGTCTAGGTACTAGGTGTAGTTTAAACTAGGTACCAGACATAGAAAATACAGTCTGCACAAGTATGGGAAGGAGGCATAGAGCAGAAAGCAAAGGTTTCCCTGTGCAGTTTAAGGACGAAGAAAAATAGAGGGATCAGATCTGAAGTGCCTCGGGACGAGTCACAGGTGAGTGTTGCGAGCCTATTGTCCCTTGGTTATGGAAGAGAGCGAAGATAAAGAAATAAAAGGTGAAATGTGCACTCCATGGAAGGCACAATAACTATTACTAGGGTGAAGTAAGCAGATGAGAAGAAAATATGGAGCAACATACAAAAAAGCAAGTCGTTGGACTAAAGGAGATCGGGGAAAAAAAATAAGTAAGGAAGAAGGATCAAGGACAACTCAACAAGAAGGAAAATCCACCATTGGATGCTTTGGATCATCGCGTGAAAGGAAAGGAAAGATAGGCTGGAAAAGCCCAGAAAAAGAGGGTCAAGTTGACCTAGGGTTTAGACGCCTAGGGTTTGGGTATCTAGGGTTTTGGACACTTAGGTTTCAGCCTAAGGATGTCAGTGAATGATTKTAATGTATAAATAGAGGTCTTAAGGGCCTAGGTTGGGTTGGTACTATTGGGATGATGTGTTGTTATTTTTATTTTTGATACTGAGTTGGCCAAGAGAAGAGTATTGTGAGAAAGAGAGAGGTGTTGAGTGAAAGAGCCTTAGGGATTTAAGATCTTCAGCTGGGTGCGAATATCAACCCTTCAGCTGGGTGCGTAGGGAGGTGAGAGAAAGAAAGTAGATCTACTAGCTAAGTGCGCAAACAATAACTGTATTCTTTACATCAATATAATATAGCATAGTTATGTGGACGTAGCCCTAGAGAGAGGGTGAACCATGTATATTTTGTGTTGTGTGTGATTGGTAATTTGTATTTGTCTTCATATATTGTTATTGCATTGCTAAGGTAGATCTCATAGATGCATGGAGTAGACCAAGCTGATAAGTGATGTATGAATGTTATGTTGTTCATGTGGTTTAATCCACTTGATATTCCCCTTGGTTGCAAACACCTCTATTCTACAACCCCCTCATAGTTGTTTCGGGTGAGACTGCATCTACCTTGCAAGTGTTGTCGAAAGGGCCAGTATCTTGGGCTTCTTGATGCACTCTTGGAGTGAACCCTGGGTGTGCCCTTGTGCCAACATGGACATTAGGTATATAAATTATGTTCTTGTACAGAAGTGTTCCATCAGTTTCCAATTTAAAATTCTCCACTCCTTGCAGTGTCTTACCTTGATATAGCTTTGCTACCAAATCCCTGTACTGTAAATCTGCATTTGCAACCTCCAAAATTATTCTTTTAATATCATTTTGGTACATGCTAATGGTTGTAGCATGTAATTCGTGTACTCTCCTACTAAGTGCATTAACCACTTTATTCTCCCTCCCTTTGATATGCTTGATATCAAAATCGTACTCACAGAGAAACTCCAACCACCTGCTCTGCCTAGCATTCAAGTTTGGTTGATCAAACAAATACTTCAGACTGTTATGGTCTATCATTAGCTCAAACCTCTTTCCCATCAAGTAATGCCTCCATTTCTTTAGAGCATGAACGATAGCTACCAACTCTAAATCATAAGTTGCGTAGTTGTTTTCGTGCTCTTTCAACTTCCTGGATTCATAACATATTACGAATCCATTCTAACTTAGGACTCCTCCCAGTCCTTCTTTACATGCATCTGTGCACACAAAAAAATATTCATTCATATCTATAATCCTCAGGATTGGAGCACTGGTTAACAGTTTCTCCAATTGCTAGAATCTTTCCTCACATTCTTCTATCCACTAAAATTTCTTCTCTTTCCTTTACAAGGAAGTGATAGGGTGAGCTACCCTCGAGAACCCTAAGATAAACCTTCTATAATAACTAGCTAGACCCAAAAAATATCTGACTTCCATCACATTCTTTGGTGTTGACCATTCTCTAATGGCCTCAATCTTCTCAGGATCTTCAACTATCCCATCCTTCGAAATAATATGCCCCAAGTGATGGATCTGCTCCTGATAAAACGAGCACTTTCTCAACTTGGCATACAGTTGGTGCTCTCTTAGCACCTGCAACACCATCCTCATATTTTTCTCATTCTCTTCCTCTGACTTGGAATACACCAGAATGTCGTCCAGGAAGACTATGACAAACTTTTCTAGATAGTCCCTGAATACACCATTCATCAGGCACATAAAACAATAGGTGCATTCGACAGCCCAAATGGCACCACTATGAACTCGTAATGACCATACCTTGTTCTAAAGGTGGTCTTGTTGATGTCTTCATACTTTATCCTTACTTGGTGATATCCCAACCTGAGGTCTATCTTTGAAAATATCTTCGCATCCTTCAACTGATCGAAGAGGTCATCAATCATCGGCAAAGGATATTTCTTCTTTGCAGTTACTTTGTTCAATTGTCTAAAATCGATACACAATCTCATCGTCCCATCCTTCTTCTTCATGAACAAGACTGGGGCACCCCAAGCTAACACGCTTGGGTGTATATACCCCTTCCTCAAGAGCTCCTCAAGCTGCAATTGTAGTTCTTTCAGCTATGGCGTACTCATTCTATAAGGAGCTTTCGACAGTGGAGTAGCTCCAGGCATCAAGTTTACAGAGAAGTTGATATCTCTTTTCAGAGGTAGTCTAGGTACCTCCTAAAATACATCTTCAAACTCCTAAAGTACTGCATGATCTCCAATATTTGAGACCTCATCCTTAGATGCTTCGTCCACATGGGCTACAAATAATTGATAGCCATTTCTGTAGCACTTCTTCAATTGCATTGCTGAGATTTATTTGATAGCAACAACTCTGGGAATTCCTTGGATTGTTTTTCGATTTCCTTCTTCATCTAGGCAAGTGAATGCCTTGTTACGACAGTCTAGGATGGCATGGTGTTGGTCCAACCAATCCATCCCAACTAGATAGTCATAAGAACCTAAAGGCAGGATGTTCAATTTAGCCTTTGTGCTCAGTCCATTCATGTCCACTAGACAGGACTTGACTAACTTAGTGAATTTCCTCTTGGTTCCTATAGCTAGTTTCACTAACCAATAATTTTCATGTTTTCTTCTCAAAAATTGCAAACTCTCCACCACTCTAGGATCTATATAAATATGGATAGCCCTTGAATAAATTAAAATAGTAAAGGCATGGTTGTTGATCATACCTTCCACTTCAATCATGTGCGACTGATATTCAGATTGCTTGATGTCCAGGGCTACATAGATCCTTGGAATTCTACTACCCATGTCCTCCACTATTTTAGCTTGTTGAACATTATGGGCATCTCTCACTTTGACATTTTTGTGGGGACAATCTTTGTACTTATGTTTCCCCTGAAAGCCCCAAAACTGAATGGGCATCTACCTCGGATTTTATTCCCCTACGTCAGCCATTCTCGGCTCTCTAAACAATGGATGTCCATGTGGACTATTTCTGAAAAAGGAAGGTTTGTTTCCCTTATGCATCTTCTCTTTCTTAAACTTCTTCTGGTCACCCCAAGCCTTCCGAAAAGTAGGATTTTCTATTTGTTGTCCACATAAGTATTTCACTCTTCTTATAGTTTCTTCCATAGTATTAGGATCATCATAATGAATCTTGTCACCAATGGAAGGTGGAAACCCACTTATATACCTATGAATATTGACAGTCTCATATTTGATGAACATGACATATTGTTGATACTGAGAGGGGGGTGAATCAGTATCAAGTACAATTTAAAACATTTTTCAACTTATACTTAAACCATTCAACTATGTCCAATGAGCAATGAACAATAGTATAAGAGTTACACCAATACACCATAATACACCATGCACAATATATGAGAAATAATCAATAGTTTATTGTTCAAGGGAAGTAATGACTTCCAAAGGTAGCTACAGCTTCCAAATGTAGAGGGAGGGATAAACCTCCAAGAGGAAGATACAAACCCCCAATATCAAGAGATATTTGAACTCTCCATCCTTTCCCCTTCCTTCCACCCAAGAATATATGAGAGATAATAAATCTTTACATTAAATCATCACCATCAACCAATCATCACATAGAACCTAATAATGCTTCCTGAGAATTCTTCAATTTATACAATTCTTCAATTCTTGGAGTACTCTGATCCTATAGATAATATTACTCAATGCATTCTCTGAAACTCCTCCAATTTTC
>JASDQU010188117.1:0-20441 GCA_032191745.1 Picea mariana
TCAGAGATAAGCCGCCACCATTCCAGCAAGCTTGTTTCCGCTGCATTTTTACAGTTTCAGCTTATTTCGTTATTTAATAGAAAACCAGTTTTACTGTATCTCTGTTATTTTCGTGTTAAGCACCTATTAATAATCTGTATTCATTTCGTTCTGCTCATAAAATCCGGATCAGTGGGAATTGGATTTCATCGATGAGATTAATCCAAATTCAAGTGGACAACATAATTGGATTTTGACAACCACATATTATTTCAAAAAATGGGTAGAGGCCATCCCTACAAGAGTAGATACTGATACAGTCATCATGAAGCTCCTTGATGAAAATATACTAGTCAGATTTAGGTGCCCAAGAAATATCATCACTAATAATGCTCACGCCTTCAAATCTGCCAAATTGGTTAAGTTTTGACAGAACTATAACATAGAGCTCAGACACTCTACTCCTTACTATCCACAGGGAAATGGTTTGGATGAATCCTCTAATAAAAACCTCATCAATATTATTAAGAAAATGTTGTCCCAAAATAAGAAGGTATGGGATTCACACTTGAAATACGATGTATGGGAAGACAGAGTCAACATTAAAAGAGCCATCGTAACTCCCCCTTTTCATCTAGTATATGGATTGGAAGACATTTTCCACATTCAACTTAACCTTCATGTGATGAAACTACTACAAGATGAGGAGGCAGAATCAAATGACATGTAGAGAAGAATTAACCAGCTGATTGAAGTTCAATATGTAAGAGAGCAGGTATAGATAAAGTCCCAATCTCACCAAGAAAGAATGAAGGAAATATTTGATAAAAGGACTAAGGAAAGAAATTTCATGACAAGAGATCTAGTCCTGAAATGGGATGCCCAAAGGGAATATAAAGGGAAACATGGAAAGTTTGACAATCTTTGGCTTGGACCTTCCAGGTTATTGTAGTGCAAGTTGACAACACATATGAATTAGCCCAACTGGATGGATAATTTTTTGGGGCTCTTGTGAATGGGAGGTTCCTCAAACACTTCTTACAATAATGATCACTGCAATTTTTTCTTACCCTGTACATAAATAATTCCTTTTCTTTTATTTCCATTGAGTTTGTTTTAATTTTACTTCTTTCATCATTCATTACTTCAACAAGTNAGGTTCCTCAAACACTTCTTACAGTAATGATCATTGCAATTTTTTCTTACCCTGTACATAAATAATTTCTTTTCTTTTATTTCCATTGAGTTTGTTTTAATATTACTTCTTTCATCATTCATTACTTCAACAAGTAAGTAGAGTTCTAATGCTGCAAGTTGTTGAGAATTTTTGTTTCACATATCAGATTAGTTCTCAGGTATAAGGGAGATGTATCATTTTGTGGCAGACTCCATAACCCAATAGAAGAAGGCACTTGGTCTACAATTCTCAATGGACCACATGTGTATGTTGTCTTCATTGGAGCCAATGTTAGTAGTATATTTTTTCTCATCAAAGATATGAAGGCTTGCTGAGGTTGCTAGGCCGAGATTCGATGAATTCAAGACATAGGGAAATATTCGAGAGCCTATGGAAAGTTATAGAACCAAGTTATTTTGGGGCTTGATCCATATTTTATAAGCATAACGAAATGAATATAGATTATTAAAATATGCTTAACACAAAATAATAGAGATACAATAAAACAGGTTTTCTATTCAATAAGCAAATAAGATAAAATTGTAAAATGCAGCGGAAAACGAGCTTGCTAGAATGGTGGTGGCTTATCTCTGAGAAGAGATGTGACGGCTGCGCTCATTCAAAAGAGGATGGTTACAATGAGGCTCTAAAGGACTTTTACAATAAACAGGAATTTCAAAAACCCTAGACATACAAAAACCTAACCCTAGGAGATGAAGTGCCAAAAGTCATGTGGGCCTCGTTTGGGTAAGTTAGTACATCAACTTCCCGGGGTCGTAACTTTTGCATACGATCTCTGTTTTAGGCGCATGATAGCCCGTTGGAAAGGTCTAATCAAGAAGAAAATTTTTTAACTAGCATAGGTAAGTGTATTTGGTAGTCTCCTGGGCCCCAAATCCCCAAAAAACGTTGTTTAGGGCCTCAAAACGACCCCACAAGTTTAGAACCCAAAAAAATTGTCGAAAAACTACCAAGGTGGAAAACTGTTTTTCGAGCCAGTGGGATAGATGGGTGGCCACCGATATCCACTTGGATCAATACTCCCTCCTTAATAAGAAATGGTCTCCATTTCATTGATTTACCCCATCAAATGAGGAAATTTCTACTGAATTTGGCCCCGGGTGAGCCACTTGCCTTGGTGCAGGAGATGCCCTGCTTTGATGACTTGATAAAGTTGGATCATTTGCTGTTGAGTGCCCTTGATCTCTATGTCCACAATATGATCATTGGATTCCTGTTGCATGTATTCATGGTTGATCTCTGTTGGTGTCAACTGCTCTGTTATCAGGTGTCCAATAATGGTGGGAAATATGGCCGAAGGAGAGCCACATTGAAGAATGGATGCAGACCAAGGAAGGGGGGAATGTTGAGATCAAAAGCATTGTCATCCACAACCTTGGTGATGATGTATGACCCATAACAGAGTGGGCAAAGCTTTCGATGGGGCCCTGTAAGGCATTCTTTCTACAAATGCAACCAAACTTTGTTGCCCACCTGAAACTTATGTGGCACTTGATGCTGATCATGGCGTTGCTTGTACTTGGAATTAGACTTTTGTAGAATATCCTAAACCTATTGGAGGATGTGCTGGATCCACTCAATGAACCGGGTGGCTTTTTCAGCTTCTAGTGGAGTAGGGGATGAGTCAGCTGAGGTGGTCGCCAGGGGTAGTGAAACATCCATGGGGCCCAATGGTTGGAATCCCAACCCCACTTGAAAGGGGATATGGCCAGTTGAGATATGCATGGATCGATTGTAGCTATGTTGGACATAGGGAAGACTCTCATCCCATGTGCGGGGGTGTTTTGAATTGTACATGTGCAAGATATGTACGACCATCCGACTGACGACCTCAGTTTGGCCATTTTTCTGGGGGTGGAAGACAGTGGATTTGGTGAGCTTGGTATCCAATAGTGCCCAGAGGCTCAACTAGAATGAGCTGAGGAACTGACTGTCATGGTCTAAGATAATGGTTTGTGGGATCCCAAAATGTACCCATACTCATTCAAAGAAGATCTTGGCAGTGGCTTCTATTGTGATGTTCTTCTTGCAGGCGACTAGAATCACCATCTTGGAAAAGTGATCAACAACCAAAAAAAGACAGTCATTTCCCCTCTTGGTGGACAGGAGGCCCGACATGTAGTACATTGAGATGGATTCCCATGGCCTGTTAGGAGTATGCATAGGGGTGTACATGCCCTGTTTGTTAGTGGTCGGTTTGGAAATAACATGGGTGGTGTAGGACCTGATATACTTGCCGAAAACTTGTCGAAGTTTCGGCCAGTAGAAATGTTTCTGCAGCACTGCCACTGTCTTTTCGATGCCAAAGTGTCTTGCCACATGACTGTAGTGAGCTTCCCAAATCATCTTCGCGTGCTCACTTGATGGAATGCAAAGATGGCCCAGGTGACACAACAACCCATCCTGAAGATGGAAATTAGCGACCACTGAGTTGGCGCCCAACAATTGGTAGGTGGTGTAGAAGTCAGCCTCTATCTCGTAGAGGTGGGGCCATCTAGAGGTCTCGTGGCTGCAAGGTTCTAACATTATGGTGAGTGCCATGACTTGAGGTTGGCTGAGGCAGTCAAAAACTTGGTTGGTACTTCATGTTTTATACTTGATGTTGAGGTGGAATTGCTGTAAGTATGTTTACCACTTCTGATGGCGGTCATTTTGCAACTTGCCTTGGGTCTACATGAACTGTAGTGTCTTGTGATCAGTGTGGATGATTGTCTCCTTCTTAAGAATATATTATCTCCACTGGCAGAAGGCTTGCACAATGGAGTACATTTATTTGTTGTAAGTAGGGAACTTACGACAAGTGTACATTTATTTGTTGTAAGTGTCTCACTATAATATGCCACGGGGTGGCTGTGTTGAGTGAGAACGACACCCACATCATAGTCTGAAGCATCTGTCTTGATCTCAAAGGGATTATGCAGGTATGATAATGAAAGTACCAGGGGTGAGCACAAACTCTTCTTCAAGTCATCAAAGGCTTGTTGTTGGGATAATCCCCACACAAATTTTTCCTTACCACCACCCCTGGTTACTTGGCTGAGCACCCATGTGATATGAGAGAATCCCAGCACGAACCTACGATAGAAATTGGTGAGGCCCAAGAAGCTCCGAAGTTCAGTGAGTGTGGTTGGGGCTGGCCAGTCACGGATGACCTAGATATTGGCTGGATCCACATGCACACCATGCTGATCAACGATGCATCCTAAGTAATGGACTCTGTCCATGCCGAAGGAGAATTTTTCCAAGTTTGCACATAGTTTGTGCTTCCGCAGGGTGTGCAGAACCTGCTGAATATGCTGCAAGTGTTCCGCCCAAGTCTTGTTGTAGATGAGGATGTAATCCAGATACACCACTACAAAAGTATTGATGAAAGGTAGTAGGATATCGTCCGTCATCCTCATAAAATTTGTTGGAGCATTTGTCAAACCAAAGGGCATGACCATCTATTCAAAAAGACCTTCTTTTTACTTGAAGGCAGTATTCCATACATTTGTCTGTTCTATTGGGACCTGGTGGTATCCAGACTTCAGATCAATCTTACTAAATTATTTGGCCCTCGTGAGCTGATCAAGGAGGTTGTCGATTCGGGGAATCGGGTATCGGTTTTGGATTGTGATGTCGATGTTCTGTCTTAACTTGCTGGCATTCTAGGCACTTAGCTAAATAGTTAGCTATGTATTTCTTCAATCCAGGCCAATAGAATTGTTTCCTAGTGGCCGCGATCATTTTCTGATATCCTAGGTGATCGATATATGGTCTCTTATGTAGTTCATCCATTATGAACCTCCTCAAGTTGTCACAGTTTGGAACATACAATCTGTTTCTGTAAGTCAGCATGCCTTCTTCGAGCATCTGGTAGCCTTCATATTTTAGCCTTGTAGGCTCTTGCCTTAGGTATGAGGTCACAGTATTGAAGAATGCATCTGTTTCTTATGCATTCTTGACTCTTTCCCTGACATCCATTTCACAGGTGCTTACCACTGCCAGATGAATCGTTTTTATACTTCTGCTAAGGGCATCGACCACCCTATTTCCCTTTCCTTTGATGTGTTTGATTTTGAAATCAAACTCACTAAGGAGATCCATCCACCTAGCTTTCCTGACATTGAGTTTTGGTTGATCAAACACGTGTCTCAATCGACAATGGTCTTTCATAAGAACAAATTTCCTACCGAGGAGGTAATGCCTCCACATTTTTAAAGCATGTACTATGGCAACCAACTCTAGGTCATGGGTCACATAATTGATC
The DNA here is from genome assembly GCA_032191745.1 of Picea mariana. Taxonomy (NCBI): domain Eukaryota; kingdom Viridiplantae; phylum Streptophyta; class Pinopsida; order Pinales; family Pinaceae; genus Picea; species Picea mariana. Next base: position 5,427 of record JASDQU010188117.1, read on the forward strand.
TCATGCTCATTTAATTTCCTGGACGCATAACAAATTACATGTTCCTCTTGCATAAGGACTCCTCTAAGTCCTTCCTTGCAGGCATATGTACACACAAGGAAATTATTATCCAGGTTTGCAATCTTTAGCACGCGTGCATGGGTCAGAAGGTATTTTAGTTCCTGAAATATTTCTTCACATTTTGATGTCCAAATGAATTTAATCCCCTTTTTCTGAAGGGCAGTGATTGGACAACCAATATTGGAAAACCCTTTTATGAACCTTCTATAGTATCCTGCTAAGCCCATGAAGGACCTAATATCAGATACATCCTTCGGGGTAGGCTATTCCATAATATATCTTATCTTGTCAGGGTCTACTCCCACCCATTCCTTAGATATGACATGGCCTAAGTAATGGACTTCCTTCTGAAAGAAATCACACTTGCTAAACTTAGCGTAGAGCTGATGCTCTCTTAGTACTTGAAGTACGAGTCTAAGATGTTCTTCATGCTCCTACCTGTTCTTGGAGTAGATTAGGATATCATCAATGAAAACCAATACAAATTTGTCCAAGAATTTGCTGAGTACATTATTCATCAAGAACATAAAAGTGGCGGGGGAATTGGTTAAACCAAATGGCACCACCACGAATTCATAGTGACCATACCTCATCCTAAAGGCTATTTTGTGGATGTCTTCATCCTTAATCTGGACTTGGTGGTATCTAGACCTTATGTCGATATTCGAGAAGATGGAAGCACGTCCCAATTGGTCGAACAGATCATCAATTCTTGGTAAGGGGTACTTTTTCTTTATGGTTGTCTTATTGAGTTGTCTGTAATCTATGCACAGTTGGAGTGTGCCATATTTATTTTTCACAAACAAGACAGGCGCTCCCCACAGAGATACACCGAGTCATATGTATCCTTTTTCGATCATCTCCTTCAGTTGTAGCTTGAGCTCAACCAGCTTTGGAGTGCTCATTCTATATGGCATTCTATGCTGGTACCACTCCTGGTGTAAGTTTTATCGATAAGTCGATATACCTCCTTGGAGGTAGACCTGGTACCTCTTATGGGAACACATCCTTTTATTCTATTAATATGGGGTGGTCCTCTAGGTTTGGTTTGTCATTCTTGACAGATTCTAGTACCTATATGGCATATAAGGAACACCCCTTTCTGCAATAATTTTTCATTTGAAGGGATGATATTTGTCTCACTGAGACAGGCTTCTGAATCCCTTAGAGGGTCGTTTTTCTCCCTTCTTCATTTACACATTCTAAATTCTTATGATAACAGTCCAATTTAGTTTTATAAGCAGCCAACCAATCCATACCAATCAACAAGTCATAAGATCCCAGGGGAAGTATGTTAAGGGTCGCTCGGGTGGGAAATCCACCCATGATGAATTAACAGGATGTTATGACCTCTGCCACCTTTCTTTTGGTCCCAATGGATAATCACATGAACAAGAGTTTAACATGTCTAATTGGTTTCATTTTACACTTATCAACAGTCTGAAGGGCCACATAAATCAAATTAGAACCTGGGTCAATTAAAATAGAAACTAGATGGTTGATGATCATACCTTCCAGCTCCACTACTGAAGCTTGGTGTTTGGCTTGATTGTTGTCCAAGGATGCATATGTTCATGGCATGATCCTAGCCACATCATTGACAGTAGTAGATTCTTGGATATTGTAGACTCTCTTACTATTCTGTTGTCTGTGTGGGCAGTCCCTCAATCGACGATCATCTCCACAACCCTATCATTTTAAGGGTTCCTTCTTTAGGTTATCAGTCTTTTCTGGGACTATCTTAAAAGGTTTATTTCCACTTTGAGAGGGGAAATTTTGCTGATATACACTTCTAGTAGGAAGGCTCCTTCTAGAATATTTTCCATATTTCTTAAATCTCAAGGATTTAAAACCCTTCTTCTGGAATCCTGAACTACTCCTCTTCTTCTAGTCCTCATGAGGTCTTGTCTTACTCCCAAACTGTTCATAAAAATACCTCACCTTCCGAATAGTTTCTTCTAAGGTCTTTGGTTCGTCAAACTCAATCCTGTCCTGGTAGGTCTGAGGTAACCCACTAATGAACCACTGCATTTTTTCTTTTTCATCTTATATGTAGGGTACATTCCTCAATAGTTCAAGGAATTTATTGACAAATTCATCTATGGTGAGCTGCCCCAACCCGAGTTCATAGAATTCCTTAGTCTTCCCATTCATGAATTTGTCTGACATATACTGCTTCCTGAAGTATTTCTCAAACTGTTTCCATGGAAAGTCCTTCTCATGGACTCCTTTCACATTCCCAAGGTCTTCCCACCAAATGGAATCCTTTCCATTCAAGTTAAAGATGACTATTTGAGCATTCAATTTTTTCAGAGTAGTCATGGAATCTGAAGTAATTCTTTAAACCAAGCAGCCAAACTTCAACCTCTTCTCCCTTCCTAATCTCTCCATCGAAAGAGGGTGGTTTGGCTTTCTTGAATTCTTCAGGATCATGATTTTTGGAACACTTCCACTTCTTTCCTTTCATTTGAGAATGTGAGCATGCTCTGCTACTAGAAGATCCTTTGGATTTGCCAGCTTCCTTTCCAGAGGACTCTATCGATGAGTGTCCCCTGCCTTCAGGTTAGGTATTCTTCGAGGCACTTCTCCCAGTGTGGTCACTTATGGAGTCATGTTTTAGGATCTCAGGTAGACTTTGAATTCTCTTCTTATGTCGTTGGTCCACATGACTGGTTGCGGGTTCATGCTGTAGTTGCCTCTGCATGTCAGACAAGCTCTGCAACAAGACTACATTAATTTATGTTTGTTTTTCTTGCTCCTTTATCAATCTCTCGTTGTCAGCTTTGCAACTCTGTAATTCAACCCTCAGGATCCTTACAGTTTCAGCCAGAGCTAGAGGGGTTTCCATCACCCGACTTTCGTCAGATTCTTTGTCTCTATTGTGGGAGCCATCCCCCACTTCATGACACATCACCATCCTTTAGTCTTGAAGTTTTCCCGTAATTTACTGACTGCTCGAGTGTTGACAAAAACTCTTATTGTTAGCTAAAAGTCTATTAGTTCATGAACAATACACAGTTCAATTTCTTAAATGCACACACATAGTAGAAAGTTTCATTATTTTCTTTAATAACATTTTAAACCAGACTTTTTAAGAAAGAGGTGAGGTAGAGTGTCACTCTTTTAAAATTACTCCAAATAGAGTTTTTAAGTGACTCGTGCATGAGCCCAAGCAGGCTAAGTGTTGTAACCATGCTCTGATACCAATTTGTAATACACCCACGATGGGGTGAAAATAAAATTAAAATTTTGTCCTCCTTACAGGAATAGATCCTTTCCATCTACGTTTCCTAATTTGGGTAGTCCAGGACTCAGCCCGATCCTCCGGTCAAGGTTCTCCGATTCTCTAAGTCAAACAAGACTTTGAGACCTTGATAGTCTCACCTCTTAATCAAACACTGGCCCTTGCGGCTTCTGGTGCAGGTCTTGTGATAAATGCGACCTTCTCCTTCGCACTTTTGTGAAGTCTCAGAGTTTGAATTAGCCCCTTTTCTCTTGGCCCCTCCTTGGATGTGACCTTGGGAGATGACCTCACACAAACACACAATTGTGGGTGTGGCCAAAGGCGGTTTGAAACCAAACTATTTTTCGGCCCACAATTCTCCTCGAGCTTCCACGTGTCCTTTTTCGAAAACCAGGGTTTGGATTGTGTCCTGCCCTCAACTTTTTAAAGTTTGCACACCTCCAATCCCCACAATGCTACGGGATTGTCGATCTACCAATATTGACGGTACTGTTTGAAATGACGGTTCATATTTTCCCCTCCTAAATCAACAGATGTGATCTCCTTCGCGATTCCAGACTTCAGACTTTTCAAATTTCAAACCCTTCTTTCCTTTATACCTCAATCTTCTAGAGTCGATGATCTGCAGACACCTTTCCTTCTAAATCAACGACCCTGCTTCTACTTCGAGTGTTTGACCTTTCAACTAGATCAATGGTTCTATGGCCCTCTTCTCGATCAATGGTCGATATCTCCTTCGGGTCTCTAGACTTTTGAGATCTCAAATCTCAAACTTCACCCTTTTTTCTAGTGGATTTTATCCGAAGGCTATAATCCACTGATGCGTGCCCAATTGATCTGAAAATCAAGGATTACTTCAGGTATTTACCCGGAGTCCATAGATTTGTGCCACCTATCCTATGGATCTGGCGAATGAGGATTGCTTCGGGTCCTTACCCGGAGTTCACATATTTACGCCACGTCTTCTCTAGATCCGACGAATATGAATTACTTCGAGACTTTACCCAGAGTCCATAGATTCACGCCACACCCCTTCTTAATCTGACGGTTAAGAATTACTTCGGCTCTCCAGCTCTTCAAACTTCGGGAGTCTCAGATCTCAACTGAAAAATCTCACACAGATTTCCCTAGAGTACACGATTTGTCGCCACATGTCCCTTTGGATATGGCGGTCCAGATTCACTTCGGGTCTTCGGGGTTCGGGAATCTCAAATTTCAACTGAAAAACCTCGAACAAACTCCTCTGTAGTCTGCGGTCCATCGCCACGTATCCCTATGGATCTAGTGGTCCATATTCACCTCCTGGTGAAGGACGACCTCAAATTACTTCTTCTATTTCATCTCCTCCTAGTCCATGAACTTCTGTAGTTATGGATCTTACGCCACTTGTTCTCCTTAATGATGGACAGTCCCAAATTACTTCAAGACTTCGAAACTTTGGTAAGTTCTCTTCTCCTACGTGTGAAAAGTGATAAGGTTCATGCACCTTGATTAGATCATAAGGTTGTCGATTCTTGGTGTTGTGATCCAATGACCACTGTCTGTCCTCCTCCTGATATTCTGACTTACTCCGACTTAGAAGATTTTCTAAGTGCTTGAAGGATTCAACCTTTGCTTCTCCTACGGGCTCGTCTCCTGGATTTCATCCGCACTCCTGAAAGCGCTATCTCTTCTGAGCTTGATCTCCTTGAATATTTCACCATCCCACACACTCCTTACATTTCAGGGGTTACATCAAACTTAGATCGAAGGTCAACGACGATTGACGGTTCATAGAAATTGCGGGGCCGCAACATGCGTACTCTTTACCAGAGACTTTGACCTACACAATCTGGAAAGTGCTCACTCAATTCTAGTCTAACCGAGATCGTTGATCTTCCATCCCATTGAGATCAATGTTAAGGGTGAATTGCGGGCTGCGAACTAGCGCATCCGCTATTTTCACCTTCGCACTCTGCAATGATTCCTTGCCCTCAATATCCATTCATAGATCGACGGTTCATAGCAGTTGCGAGGTTCAAATTGACTATCATGCAATTTGACATCTCAGAGCCTCGAGCTCCAAGGTTCCTAGACCCAGGTCACATGGATATTCATATAAATCTTGGGCTATAATCCCCGCTCTTAGTCAGGTTTTTGGTTAAGGGAATAAGCGCAAGTTCAGAGTCTCCTAGACTACTGGTCTGAATGGAACACCTTCCCAACTCTCAGTGCTTTAAGCTTTGAATCAAGGCAAAGTAACTTATGAGGTTACCAAAATGATAGCTATGCCTAGAGGCTTGCTCTGACTCCGGAACGGTGAGGTAAATTTTTGGGGAAAGCTCCTTCGAGTGATTAATCTGGGGTATATGGAAATTCAAGAAGAAATCTAGGTTCTCAAGGGAATGAATGCATACTCATAACTTAATCATTTAATACAAAGAAAGAGCCCTTTATAGACATGTAAATACTCACATGCATCCATTATTTACAATTCAAAGCATAAGGCAAGAAAACACTCATCATAACCATATGGTAATCCATACTCCAACATAGCATGAGCCTCCATCCTTGCGAACACAGAGTTGTTGAGGCCATAATGGCCAATGCACACTGAATAGCTGATAAAGGTCTTCAGTTTCTCCTTAACTAGTGATGGGACTGTTGAAAGGGGTGCTCATTTCCACCCAACCATAGGACCAATCACTCCTAATGGATTTATCACTGGCCACCCCCGAGCTTAAGCCACGATGCTTTGAGATTCAATCTCTTACTTCCAGCTCAACGGAAGTTAGGGAGGAAGGTAACTCTCCTTATCCCAATACAAAAATAGATAAGGATGAAGGTTACTCTCCTTCTCTTGGCTCAATCTATATTTTCTGTGATTAGAACTCACTGTTCCTCTTTCAGTCCTTCCTCGGACTCAAGAGTTTCCGCTCTCTTCTCTGCATTTTTTTCCCCGCAGGTCTTCCTCTGCCCACCACACTTCCTTTCTTTCCTTCCTCAACAAGGTTGCGTGTGGCTCGAATTCCCAGTCCGTGGTCAGGTATAGAAGCCTTATAGATTGGTGGTTTGTCCCATCCCCTCATTAACTCTTGATGAGGTCTTCCCACCTACTAGCTCGACTGTAATTCATTCTTGGGTCAGAGGGTTGTTCTGATATGAGCAATTAATTCTAGCATGGTACTGGTTCGGTGGAGGTTAATGCAACCATTCCGGGTCCCCTCCACCACCTTTCATAGCATTCATGGTTTTCTCTTGGCACATCCCCTTTTTTAGAGGTCATGAAACACGTAACCATTTTCTATTAAAATAACAGAATTTACATTCATCGACCTTTTGTACAAAGGTCCATCAAATCAAACATTCACACTTTTAGGTTTGCCATAGTTCCTTGGCCAAAATAGTTATATTTACAGACTCGGGGAAACAAGGTGTTACATATAACAAGAGGCACATATATACAATAATACACAATTTCTCTTAATGAGAAAAATGTACAGAACTGTAAAAATACAGAGTGAATGAACTCGCTAGAATGGTGGCAACTTATCTCCGAGAAGAGATGTGAAGACTACACTCATTCAAAAGAAGATGATGATGATTACAATGAGGCTCAAAAGGCATTTTTAACATAATGAAAATCCAAAAACCTAACTCCGAAATATGAAAGGACAAAAGGTTTGCAGGCCCTGGTGGGGGTAGTTGATACGTCAACTTCCCGAGGGAATAACTTTTGCATACGATCTTTGTTTGGGGTGTTCGATACCTCGTTGGAAAGGTCTATCTGATAAGTACAACTTTCGCTGGGGGATAAGATATGCTAATGGAAAACCCTAAGCCCCCAAAATCCCAAAAAAACATTGTTAGGGCCTCAAAATGACCCCAAAGATTTGGGACTCGAAAAAACTTTAAAAAAATTGCCAAAGTGGAAAACTGTTCTTTGAGCCAATGGAATAGGTGGGTGGCCACCGATATCCATTTGGATCATTTCCTCCCTTTAGCTCCAACAAAACACCCTTGACAAGTCTCACTCCGATGGACTAGCTCAGAGTCTCCCTCGTTAGAGTCCTATTGAGACTCAATCTTGGACGACTTCGATGGGTACACCTCTGATCGACTATCCAAATCTGTTTCCAGGATCTCGAAGCATATCAGGATCATTGGACCACCAAGTCACCGGGCCATGATGCGTGGTATACACCTCTGCCACATCAACACCAATGTAGATCAACTTAAAGTTGGCATGTGTCATTGGGACCTTAATGACGTCAATAACGATGCTATCGAGTCTTAAAGGATTTTCTATTTTTGGTCGAGCTCAAATTAGTGGCTCACATTGGATCAGACTCCAAATCGATGATCTTGGTTTGTTTTCAGTTCTCAAGCACATCAACCTCACCTAGCCATCGAGCACCATGTCTGTTTCCTTTCAGGAGGATTAAACTCATAGATAAATCCGATCTAATGAGCTAAGTCTCATACTTAAAATATCAATGACTACTATTACTCACCAAGATCGATATAATGGTGGTTGAGTTTCATGACTTCTGCAAATTTGAGTTCAAGTGCTCAACCAACAAAAAAAATGATTGCAAGGGATTTTAAGGGACAAAGCTGCAATGCTATTTTGAATGGAAAATGTCCATCTATTCCACGATATCAACATAACAGAAATCCTTGCAGGTGAAAATAACTATTTTCTACTAGGGGGAAAACCACTCAAGAATAAAGAAGCAGTAAGAATATTCAAGAACATGGAAGTGGTTTGAAGAAACAATTTTAAGACATGAGTGAGAATAAAAAAATACAATGAAGGCACTCATTATTAGGGTTGACACTTTGGGGAATTTAAGAGTTTCTTATAACAAGAGCTGTTTGATCAGAAACCTTGAGCACAGACAGATGGTAAATGCAACAGGAAACTATAAATTCATCCCATGTGTTATGTTTCAGTATGCAATTATTTTTATTGTAGTGTTGGTGTCCTTGTAAAGTATCTCTTCCCGTTTTGGTTTTCTTGTAGCATATCTGATTTATAAAAGCTCAGACAAAAAAGTTTTCACCATATTCAATATTACTGTATGTCATGACACATAAGTGATTTCCTTTGAATGAATGACCATTTATTGTCATTTTCTTTATGCATTTAGATGATATGCTGAGGGTACCTCCATGTATTTAAGTGTACGAGAATGTTAACTGTTTGAAGCATGTTCAGTGATCTTTATGCACCTGTTAGAGATGATGAATTCTTAATTTCTCAACACGCTATTCTTTTTCTATAAGCTACATGATTCATTTTCAATATTTCCTTGTATGTTTATTTGGTTTTTCTTCAAATTCACCATCTCACTCTCCTTTAAATCTTGATTGTTTGAAACAATCGAAGACACATGCCTCTAAGAGTTGAGAGAATTTTTCACCTAGGCTAAGTTTTTTTGAGGTCCTATAGTTTCAAGAAAGAGAGAGGGAAAAAATTCCTAAATATTGCATAGTTACCTTATTGAAAATCTATCTTTAAGTTTCATCTTGAGTCTTAGCCCTCGGGGTGCCTCGACATCGTTCCAACAACAACTTGGAACACATCGAGGGATAACAAAACCATTGACTAGCCAACCTTCTATGTCTTTTCAACTCCCACAACTCTTCTAACTCTTTCCTATGACTACTCTCAAAGCCAATCTCCTTCAGTGACTAACCAGACATCTTCATCACTTTTCTCATCTGTTTCCACCACCTCTTCTCAAGAACAACAACCCTAGTCTGATATTGTTTGTCCCTTACACTTTTCTTTTGACGACCCCCCATATCTCCCATAAAATATTCCTTGACCTAACTCATGAACCCTCTCCTAAATCACCCCCCTCCAAGCACAGGGGTTTACACTGCCATATCAAGTGAAGGAACACATAACATTGCTTCTTTCGCTAGTGAAATATTGATCCAAAGAGGGATTTCCCACAATAGTCTTCCTTTGGCTCCTTCTTTGAATACAACTTATGCTTTTGAAAAATATTGGCGGTTCTTTGCAACAAACTCGATAATGTAGCCTTCCAAGACATTCTATACCCAAAACAAAACAACACGAGAGATATGATAATCTAACTGGTGAAGAGCTGCTAAACCCTCAATGGTCCATTTATATCTTCTTTTAACTCGATCTTTGTATTCTAGAGCTTCTTTTAGCCAATCTAACCACTGGAATATTTTTTCAGGAAATCTGATCCAAAAGATCTCGTACTCGTCACTTGCAGTTTCCGAATAGAAGACAAAACTCTTCACAACCCCAAAGATTTTGTGTCGCAGCTCAACTTCTTTCCGTATGAACGCATTGCACCTTCTTTCCCATCAATTGTCAACTTCGGATTTGAAGATCCAATGAGGCATCCTCTAAAAACTCACTTTAAAGTTCAGGTCCTGACAACATAACCATTTGTTGGTGCAAAATCAAGATCGGGGTTCTCGGAGGTTACCAACAAAAGATACCATTGTAGTATAGGAGTGATATCATATTCAACCTTCCACAAGGGAAGGAGGTCTCACCCGAAGCGCAATCGAGATGTGTGTGGTGAAGTGAGTCAAGGAGAACATGTCCTCCGATTTGACATTACCACGCTTATATTCATACATCAATACACAAAGACATTCATAAACAATGATTGAACTCTAAACACACGTGACAAAAGTAATTGCGTAGCATAGAAACCATATATTCATACAAAAGATAATAAAATTTTAGGGCCCAAAGAATCCATTATATTATCAACGTCTCAAAACTGTCATACAATGAGTACATCTCTCATACAATAGCTTATGCAAAAAAATATATTCCCATATACCCATTACAGACTCTACCCTACTGCGCAAGCACAATAACATCCAAAAAACCCATCACAATAATATCATGACAGTAATAAATTGATCCCAACCTGAACAACAAAAATCCTAGAGTATCTCTCTTGCACGCTCATTCATCAAGTCTGGAACTTTTTCCTTCGAACCAATCAACCAAACAACCCTGTACCTCATCACACCACCTTCCTCTTTATATCTTTCTCATGGTTGCTTCTTGGAATTCTTGTTCCGCTACTTTTCTAGATTTTTTCCGCTAGCATCTGATGCTTTTGCCACTTTTCTAACTACTTTTCTAGCTGGCGCATGGTGCTTTTTACTATCTCCACTATTGTTACTTTTCAGTTACCTTTCAATTACCTTTCTGCTCTTCTAACTGATTTCCGCTACTGTCCCTTTTCCAGCTGATCATGCAACGCTTTCCTCAAAACTTTGGCATTTCCCAAAAACAAACATTTCTAAAAAATAAAGGGCCCAACATTATCCATAAAAAATAAATCCATGAAGTGAAGCCACCTACCTTCTTACACATAGCCACATGTAACCATCATGATTTATTATATGAAGGATTTGCTCACCCAATCCATTAACAACCAAGTATAAGAATACAAGCTTCTTACTAAGTATAAATGACTCAACCTATCTAATAATCTCTTTTCCTTTTCTCAAGATGTTCAAATACCTAAGAACAAACCATTGTTAAGCTTAAAACATCTAAACTATTAACACCAATCTTCAAAAATACGAATACACCTCACTAATGTGAGTGTCCTAGTTCAAGATCCCTATCTAAAACTTAACCTCAATATTCAAATTATACAAGTCATCATTATTATTCTTACCAACTACCCTTAATATTATTCATACTTTTCAATGCACTTATCATATCAAAATCATTAAGAAAGAGATATTTCCACTTGCTTTTAACATTTTCCCACCTCAAAATCAAGAGAACATTTTCCCACTTCATAATCAAGAGAGAGACATCCCAACATTACATTAATTTATCCTAAGTGAGTTTTCCACAATTTCGGCGACTCAAACAATTCAATGCTACACGAATACATAAAAGCCAGGCACAAGGGCTTTAATTAGTTGTTGCCACCTGAAAACTCCATTTTCGTTGTCATTCATAACAATGCACCCCACTCAGCTATTACTGTTCTCTTAATGGTTATATACATATAGCCTTTTATTTAAAGGTGCTTTCCGCTCTCTTTCCTTCATGAAATTTCTCAACCCCAACTTGCCTTCTTAATTCACCACCCCATAAACAATAATGGGTAATTAACTCTAAATGTTATGTTAAATTTGTAAGATTTTTACTAATGATCTAAGGCATCAATCTAGACTCATTTAATTCCACGTAGGCAATTTAAAAGCATTTACTTCTTGATAGAGCTTTATCATTATTACACTTTTATGGTGATTCACATCATTTTTACTATAAAAGGACATTTCTATTAACCAATTTTTTTTAAAAGGGGTTACTTGTTCTATAGATAGATAGTCCTAGTGTGAAACATTATCTTCTTTTGGTCTTGATAAGTTTGTTCCTAGTTAAGGAAGGAATCCATTTTATTTCATTATGATTATTCCACCATGATTGTTCCATGGCTATCCCAACATGATTATTCCATGAATATCTAATCATAATGACCCCACCATGATTATTCCATAGCCACATGTGGCTAAAAGTATGCTCCCAAAATATATGGTTATGGGTAGATAATAAGTCTTAGTATCATTTCCTCATATCTTTAGATGAACAACCAATGCCTTCTTCACTTCCTCAAAATTATAGGTCACATTAGCATATTTATATGGTTATGGGTAGATAATAAGTCTTAGTATCATTTCCTCATATCTTTAGATGAACAACCAATGCTTTCTTCACTTCCTCAAAATTATAGGTCACATTAGCATATTTAAGTGAATGTATAATGATTCAGACATCACATGCCTCTTCTTAATGTCCATAGTTAGGCTCCTAGCTCAATAATATCAAGCCCTAGGGAAACACATAAGACACTTCTTGAGTCTTATCACAAACACATGAGTCCATGTTGATAACATAATTTGATGATCACTTTATATTAATTATGTGCACTGTTGTGGTATAAAAAGTGTATCAAAGCATGCCACCATTCCACTTAGACCAATTCTAAGTTGTCGATTCTTCTACAGATCAAATGCTTCTCCATATCATGTCTTACCTTACTTCTTCGTTACATTAGAATTGAATTACCTTACTTCTTCCTTACATTACAATTCCTTACATTACAATTGAATTGCCTTAATTATATGTACTTATAGGTTTTAATGAATGAAACTTCCTATCATTATCTTTCAAGGTTATTAAATGAATAAGAGTTTGTTATTAACTTCATTCTTTGTCTATACATTGGATAAAATATATATGTGGAGTTGAGAGTCATGCATATTTTCCATGTACACGTGAAAGATGTGCAATACAAGTGTTGATATCATAAACATACTATATTGTATATGTTTTGGAATTATTAATCCCATAATATGTGATTTGGAGTTCATTGTAATTATATTAATAATCATTCTATATGTTTTAGAGTTCATTTTAAAAATGATCCATACATATGCATATGCATAATCTAAGGTGGAGCGCAAGTTGAAGCAGAGATCGCGGAATATCGACCCCTTTTTAGGGTTTTTTGGGTTTTGTGCTTATGTAACGGGTATGGGGATGTCGGCCCATGGGTTTACCCATGTTTAGGCCCATTTTGTAATGTATAAATAGATATCTAGGCGATGTAGGAAGAGACGAAGGGTGCTAAGTGCGAATAGTTGTGAATGCTTAGTGCATACTATGTGTTAAGAACTTGCAGAGCTAAGTGCAAGTGATTGTAAGAAGCTTGTGTATAGATAGTAAGAAGGCTTTGTTCTTAAACTTAGCTCGGGGAAGGAGGATCTGGCAAGGTGTGCGCAGATCTCCTGTCCTATGCGGAGTGGGTTTTGAGGCTCCGTGCATGTAGACGATTGAATGAAGATAATAAAGAGAAGAAGAGTTGGTGGACGTAGCCCCAGGCTGGGGGTGAACCACGTATATCCTGTGTTATGGTTGTTTTGTGCATTGTGATTGATTTATTGTTCATATGGTTAATGCTTAGTGTAGTAATGTATGCTTAGATATACATAATATGATAGCTCAGTGCTTAATGATGTGAATAAGATGCTAGATCTGATCTGTGTTGATATGCTTAGTGCTTGAATATATTGGATCTGGATGAATACTGCATTGCACTGTAATTATGGTTTTGTCTGCGAATTAAATACAGGCTAGATGCTAATGAATGATGTCTGCTAAGTGCTCTGTTAAGGTGTTATAATCACATATCTGTGTCCCAGCTAGGTTGCAGACATTTGAGTCTTGCAACCACCCCTGCCTCTACCTTGGGTGAGACTTCATCTGCTTCATAGGTGTTGTCGAAAGGGCCGGTAGTTAGGGTTTCGTTGGTGCGCTGTTGAAGCGTTGAACCTTGGGTCTGCCCCTGTGCCAACAGAGATAAGTGCCAAATCTCTAGTTTTCATGCATCACTAGTTCTAATTCACTCCACCCAGAGGTTTTCATAGCTTCCAGTGTGTTGAGGCCACTCTGTTTGGTGGATGTGTGTATTGTAGTTGGAGTAGATGCAAGGGGTGCCTTCAATAGCTCATCAAATTAAAACCAATTGACAAATTATTGGCTATGGAAAGCTTATTCTTGATATCTTATAACTCCAACTAGACTCTGGTCTTCTTATCACTCAAACACTACTATATCCTTAGACATATTTGGGATGCCACTAGAGGTACATGAGATTTGAACTCAAACTAGTACGAAAGGATATCCCAAAAAATGCTCTATTTCATGGCACTAGTAGTGTGTGTATGTTATACAATTCTATGTAAATGTAATTATGTAATATCCATGTAAATACGAATATTTTTATGCATTTAGGTTAATTAATTACATTTTTAGGAAAATAAACTTGCTTATATTAAATAACCCTTAGTGAACAGAAAGGAACTTGTTCACATTAATTAACCCTTAATAAATATAAAATAATTACCATTAATTAATTTCCTTTAGAAAAATGAATTTGCTCACATTAATTAACCGATAGTGAACATAATAAAATGACCATAGTTAACAAGAAACAATGCAAAATCCATGTTTTACCCCACTTATCATTTACTTTTCAAGCATCTCAATACATATGTAATTTTAATGCAATGTGCATATAAGCCTTCTTTTTCCCATTTTGTGGTTAATTTTTTTCTTTGCAAGAAGGTTTCAACAACCATTTTTAAAAAAATTATCATAGTATTCATACCCACTTAAATTCATCTCTTAGGTTTTTTTGGCATAGAAAAAAAACATAATTTCTATTCATAGTTGAATGGAGAATAACATTCTTTAGATGCCCACAACACTTGGACCTATACCATATATATATCAATGTCATTCAAAATTTAAACTTCCTTTACAACTGTCTCCTACTTATCAAATTGAAGCCAAAAAACTCTAGCTGCAAAATGACGTCTCACATATTAATGTTTTTTTGACAGATATATACCCAGACTACTGGGCTTTATACAGACCCAAAATTTACTCTAAACATCTTCACAACAAAGAGAACATATAACCTATGCATCTGCATATTTACTAAACATGTATTCATAAAACATAGTGAGAGGAATCTAGCCAAGGATTCCTCTAGATGCATACTCCAACTTCAATCTGCTGATCCTCCTTTGAGAGTCCACCAACACATGTGTTTAATTCTTTGAAAATATGTGTATATTTGATACTTTGAAAGGGCTGATACTTCTTCTTAGTAATAACTTATCCATCAATT